>JAKUCV010006739.1:0-61402 GCA_028386065.3 Turnera subulata | reverse complement strand
GGCCTACGCTACAGAAGGGTGCATCGTGGCTTGTTGGAAAAGGCACTAATGCTAGGTTCTGGACAGATAATTGGCTAGGGGGTAGTGGGGACCTCCGATCCCAGACCACTCAACCTGTTCCCAAGGAACAATTGCACAGATCAGTTGCGTCCTATGTTACTAATAATGGACAGTGGGACATTGATGCTCTTCGGGATTACCTCCCTGCCTCCATCCTTGGTATCCTGGCACTCTCCCCGGTCCCCTCCCCTAATGGCAATGAGGATGTTGTCCTCTGGGAGCATACTAGTTCCGGAGAATGCACGGTGAAGACAGCCTATCAGTTTATTCGGGATTCACTGGGTGTTTCGCCTGTGGAGCCTTGGAAATCTCTTTGGAAATGGAAAGGGCTACCTAGAATTCGCACTTTTCTTTGGCAACTTGCCCATGATGCATTATTGACCAATACCATCAGAGTGCACCGCCACATGTCTACTGACGATAGATGCCCCCGGTGCCTCCAGAATGCAGAGACAAGCCTACATTCTTTGCGGGATTGTTCCTTTGCCCAATCGGTTTGGAAGTCTATTATCCAGCCTACTGATTGGCCTCCTTTTTTTGCAGGTGTTTCTACTGAAGCCTGGCTGTCCTTGGCTCTCAAGAAATCTTTGGCGTGCTCCTCACGTTGTCCTTGGCCTCTTGTTTTTGGTGTTGGAGCATGGCTTTTGTGGAAGTCCCGGAATGAGCTTGTTTTCCAGGATCATGCCGTGCCGGATGACCCACAGAGCCTAGCAGAGCGAGTTCTTAGCTACGCTTACCAAGTGTGGCGGGAACACACATTCTCAGAGTCGGCCAATTTTGCACCACAGACACGAGAGATTTTGATCGGTTGGAGACCCCCGGAAGATGGATGGCTGAAGGCCAACACGGATGGAGCTGTCTGCGGTCGTACTGGGAGCACAGGAGCTGGTGGTGTCTTCAGATGCCCGGCAGGGAAATGGGTCCTGGGTTTCACTCATAGGCTTCAACCCTGTACCCCGTTCCTTGCCGAGCTGTGGGCCGTATATGATGCTTTGTGCCTCGCTTGGAGTTCAGGTTTCCCACGCGTGGTGGTGGAGATTGATTGCATGGAGTTAGCCTCTCTTCTTAACTCGTCTCAGCCTACCCGTTTTGATCGGTTGCCGCTCATGGAGCGTGTTCGGGAGATGATCAACCGCCCCTGGTCCGTCATCATACAGCACACTTTTCGAGAGGCTAACATGGTTGCTGATATATTGGCCAAATTGAGCTTGTCCCGGGAGTTTATCTTAGTGTCTCAACCCACCCCACCGATCTCCTGTATGAACCAACTCATGTTGGATGCCTCGGGGGCACAGATCCTCCGGGAATTTATGATGTAGCATGTTTAAGCTTCCTTTTATACCAAAAAAAAAAGGTTTTAGCTCCTAAAATATCTAAGGAAAAGGCATCTCCTCAGCTGGTCAAATTTGACTATTTTGTGGCACAAATGTATTTGGGGTGAATTTCCAAGGACTACATGGGGGTGATTCATGATTGAGACTTATTTATGTAGGAAAAATTTTGTCATAATACTTTATTCTTTTACATGTTCGCAAAAGTCTATTCTATAGTGTACAGTACATGTTCCTTAGGTAGGTAGCGGCTCCGGTAGACTCATAGCCTTGTCTCTTCTTGACACTGACACGAAGTCTTCAAAATTTTCACGGAAAGTCAACTTTTTCCAAGTTAAGGAGATGCTTTAGGGCAACCAGTGGGGTTTAGTTTGTGATATTTTTAGTTTCATGCATGATAGGCATTTTTTTCTTTCTTTCATTTCTTTTTTTTCTGCAAGGCGAAAACCTATTTTTTCTTGATTTACAACTTCCTAGATCACATGGCCCCCGAGATGTCACACGTTTGTAATATTTTTTTTTTTTTTATGTATCATATGTATAATATTATTTTTAGAACATTATTCTTTCTCATAATATGTTAACCATCTATTCTTACATCTTTCATCTTTTTCATTTACATATAGAGATTTTATTAATTTCTTATGATTAATATAGTGAAAAGTTTGTATCATAATTTAAAATCTATTAATTTTCCTTTCAATAGTTTATGATTATCATATTTACATACCATACAAGTTACTTCAAATATTTATCTAAATTAATAAAATTTTAAGAAAATAAAATATAAAATCAGAAGAAATAACACAGTTAATAATTCATAATACAATTTATATAAAGATGGATGAATTTCACTTCTGGTGATTGCACCGATGAAAACAGACAGACTCTAAATAGGTTATTTAAGCCTCAAACTTCTCTTTGATGGAATGAATTTATTTGCTTTTCCGAGCTTGTAAAGATGATGCAACTGAGAGTACACCAAGCTCAAGAGGAGTACTTCAAGATGCAATCACAAAGGCTTACTCTAAGGTGTCCAAGACGAGTTATTTTGCTCAAGCTTGGTTCAAACAAGAACTTCAAGAAATCAAGCAAGTCAAGCTTGAAGAGAAGATCATCCAGCTGATAACTTATGAGGAGTAGTCGACTAAGTTTTCTGTGGAGGCCAATCGACTATTCAGTTGCTCAAGAGGGCCTTGTCTATTTTACTTTTATGCTTTTTTAGTTTGGGCTGAATTTTAATTCAACTTTATTTAGTTAAATTCAGCTAGACTTTATGTTTTATTAGGAAAATGAAAAAAAAAATGCTTGGCGAGTTTCTAGATCTAAGGTTTAAAATCCCTAAACTAAAAAAAACACACAATTTAGATCTAGAGGTTCTAATTTGGGTTATGTATATTGGCTTTTCGATTATGTATATTGGCCTTTCGATTAGGAACTCTTATCTTTGAGGGATCTAAGCTTGTGTCTCCGTCTTTTTATTTGCTAAGCCAAGAAATAAAGGAGGATTGGTATTGAGTCTTTACTTGTTAAAAGCAGGTGCCTACTATCCAAATGGCTGTGGCGTTATTGTACTCTTGATTCCTCCGCTGGTTTTGTCTTGGGATGGTCTAATATCGCCTCTAATTGTTACTTGAGAGATTATGACTCATCATGGCCTGTCTTCTCCCCAAGTCAGGTCTCGGGTATATGGAGGCGAATTGTCGCAGCATGGGATGCTACGGGTAGGCGGGATGTGTGTTTGAAGGATAGGGTGGTTCTGAATATTGGCAGTGGCAACAGGTGCAAATTTTGGTCTAGGAAGTGGCTCGAGAGGGGTATTCTATGTGACTTACATCCACAGATTTATTCCATGTCTTTGGTGTCGAATGCTACTATTAAGGAAGCTCTGGTGAAGCGCCCCGACCCGTATTTACCGTACACAGTAAACACGTGCCAGAACTGTTCTTATTACAGTAGCAGACAGTTCATACATTATAAAATACAATACAAGTAATCTCAAATACAACATCCGTCAACCGATCCCGGAGACCATTATTCAAACCACAACAGCAGTAGCAGAAACATATAATACGTGATACCGCAAAACATATAATACATGATACAGCAACAAATAAAATATCAGCAGCGGAAGACTTAGAATGAGATGCAGCGGAGGTATGGATCCGGGGTCTGGTGGAGTAGAAATAGCAGCTGGCCGAACCACGTACCTGTACTACGAGCAACTCATCCTACGGGATGAAACCCCGCAGGCGAGAGGTGAGTCCGAAGTGCTCACCGACGAAGGATAAACAGTAATATGCAGGCAACACAATACTTTCGAAGTAAAATTCCAGCAAAAGACATAACAAGAAACAACTAGTAAAATAACTGAGCCAAGACCAAAAGAATGCTTATTATTATCAATTTTATCTTTCGGGGCCCTGTCATTGGACAAGCTAGGGGTCAGACCTGGTTATTAACATGTTCCGGGTGCTAGATCAATCCAGGGATCGACATCCCAAAAATATAGAACCAGGGATAGACATCCCAAAAATATAATAACGGGATAGACATCCCAAGCATAGACATGCTTAACACAAGTAACCCAGATCATAGCCGCCACAAAACAGTCTCTAACCAACTAGTCGTACCACTACTTTCCTAGTGACAAATAAGTCGTCAACAGAACTTCCAATTATCTCATCATATCAGTAAATCCACAATCACAAATCAACAACAACAACAATAATACCACAATCGAACTCAATTGGCTCAGCAGTTCAACCAGGCAAAATAATCACAGAAAAACAAACACAGTATCATGTGCAACATATCAAAGGTTATCCATCCTCACCTTAGCCGATTTCCCTACTCTTGAAAGTCCTCAAATTATCCCGGCTCCGGTTCCACGGGATACTGTTCGTTATCGGCTCCTAAATAGCAAACAATGACATATATTCACATAAGATACACATAAATGCAAATGATGCTATACCGTAAAAATAAACCTAAACTGGTTCATCTACGTCCCGATGAAACCCCGTTATCATTATCATTCACCATTTATTATTCCTGTGTTAAAATACCATATTATATTTACCCGGTTATTATTCTGGTATTTATTTTGATAATACCCTTTCCTTAGTTATTTCATAAGTATATACTTCCCAAGATAGTTATTATTGACCATTTACATGTTCCTAAAATAGTATTGTGTCCAGGACTTATTTCATTTATCCTCACAAATATAATCATATACCATGTATATACTTTTTTGCCGTATTTTTCCAAAAATATACTTATCATAAAATATTTCTTCAAATACTAACGTATTTATACATATTTCTCCTCAAAAATAATTATCATAACATATTTTCAAAGGTACTACCTATTTTAAAATAATTTTCCTAGAAATTAATCGCATGTCTATATAAAGGAATTTTTTTCTGGTATAGCATTTCCGTAGTTTACATCTTTAAGGGTATTTACCATAATTTAAGAATCACATAACAATTACCCTAATCCTTTGAAAATGTTATTATAGGGTAATTATTCCGTTAATTTTGCAAATTATAACTACTTACTATTTATTACTCTATTTCCAGAAAATTTCCAATCCATATATATTTATTTGTTATCATATTTATATATTTTTTTCCAGTTTTATTTCCTATTACCATTATTATTGTTTTTTTTTTTAATTATTTCGGACTGGGCCAAGGTCCAAGCCCAAGCCCAGTGAGCTTAAACCCAATTCCTAGCCCAGATCAAATCTAACCCAACTCACACCAAGCCCAACGCCTAAAACCCAAAACCCAAGCCCACTAACCATTAACAACCCAGCCCACGACCCACACCCACTCCTAACCGGGTCTACCCGCGACCCGCGACCCATATTCGGGTCGTCTTCAACCCAAGGCTCACCTTGGCAGAACGGCGGCGCGGCACGGAATAGCGAGGCAGGGCGACGGGTCCAGAAGGTGGCGGCACGACGAGACGGAGGCGGCTGCAGGAGAGGCGTGCGGCGGTGGCCTGCTGGTGTCGGGTCTGACGGCGCAAAGGAGGAGGTGCGAGCGGCCTGCTTGTCGTCGGGTTCGGTTCTCCTCACGGCGGCTTGGCTAGCAGCGACGGCGAACGGCAACGCAGGAAAAAGGAAGAGGAGGCGACGGCTGGTGCAGATGGTGTTGGTGTCGGCTGCGCGTGAAGGTGGTGGTTGATGATGGTGTCGCCGGCGGTTGGTGTGGTGTGTGTTTTGTGTTTTCTTTCTTCTTTTTTTATTATAATACTAGTAGTGTTGTACTGTAGCGACGTCCGGCAGAATTTTTGTGCAGAGGGAAAAATGGGTAGGAGGTGGGTGTCTGGGTTTTGCTTGCAGAAGCAAAGCAGAGGTAAGTTTTTTTTAATTTTTGCAGCAAGAGGAAAGGCACAAGCGTGGAAGCTGCAAAGAAACTTCAAGGGAGCTTCAAGCAGAAGAAAAAGTGTGGTGTAAGGAAGAAGAAAGTAATTCCTTATTGGGGAAGGAGAAGACTGCCGGGTAAAGCTTCATGGTGAAGAGGAAGCTTCGTGTAACAGGGGAAAACGTAGTGCAAGTGTGTCACACACACTTGAGCGGGTATCGTCCGGACCAACAAATAACTAAAGTACCCTTATTATTTTATTTTTGGTCCGTTCTTTCGAGGTTAAACCTGTCTTTCCTCGAAATTCCTGGACCCGAAAAATATCAACTTTGGTCCGAAAAATCCGCAGAAAAATCTACAACGTGGGATAAGGGTCGGTTTCGAAATCCGATACATATTTTACCCTGAAATAATTACCCAAGATTATTTTCATTAGGTAAATTACTGTACAAGCTTTTACAGTCCCGGTAAAAATATAAATTTTACCCGGGCCGTTACATCTGGAGTTCTGTGAGGGTGGTCGGATGTGGGAGTACAGTGGGAGGAGGCCCTTATACTCTTGGGAACTCCAGTCCGACAGTAAAATCCTTTCGCTTCAGCTCACGCAGTGACGATTATTGGCCTTTGGACTGGAAGCTCTGATGGCCATTTCTCGGTAAGTTCCGGTTATAAACTTTTCTTTCCACCTACTCCAGCTTTTGCCTTGAAACCTTTTGTGTGGCTAGGCCTTGCACCCTCCCCCCCTCCCTCTCCCAAAGTGGAGTGCTTTTTGTGGATGGCATTCCGTTCTAGGTGACCACTAGAGATAGACTTTTTGTTTATAATGTAATTAGCACTTTGGAGGCTGCTGTTTGTCCTTTACGTAAGGAGACGTGTGAGTCTCGGGAACATTTATTCCTCCATTTACGGTTCTCTTGGGTGTTGTGGTCGTGATTGTGTTCCTGGTGGGGAGTGAGTTGGTGTGCGCCATCAACTCCGGAGGACTTGTTCCTCCAATGGTTCGGCCTGGTGGGTTTCTCTAATGGTAGGTCGTCTTGGATGATGTTGTTTTATGCTGTTGTTTGGAGCGTGTGGATGACCCAAAATAGGGTGATTTTTCAAGGCATGGATGTTGATTGGGGGCGTTTGTTTGATCAAATAATGCTTCGAATGGTGTCATGGATCAAGGCCAAACAACCCCAATTTCAATATGTGTTATTCTTGTGTAACTTATTGGAGCTCTTGCCCTGTGATGTATTTTTATTTCCTGGAGCCATTTGTGTAACATCTTTCCTGTAATTGTTAGTGAGGTCATTCTTTGGCTGACTCTCGCATAGTTATTTTATTTCTTAATAAAGTGATCATTTCTATCAAAAAAATCTTTGTCTTTTTATACATAAAATCTGATATAAAATATAATACTTTCGAAAATCAGTTAGTATCCTTTCCATGTTTATATGATTAGTATCCTTACCCTTTTCGTATTTTTTATCTATATCTAAATCTTATATGGTTGGAATCCTTGGCCTTGGATTTTCGTAAATGCTTTTCTACAGCTCCCAACACCTCTTCTTCAGTTTGGTTTCGCACAGTTTCGCGAACAGAGTCACCCAGTTGCTTACGACTGCACAAAGTAACAGCCTTACTGATTTTAATCCGATTGACCTGACAATCTCCCTTGAGTGTTCTTTAGTTGTTGAGCATGTTGTGCTATTTGGTTGTCAAGAATTTTGCTGTGAGCCTTGATATGGTAGACATCTTCTATCAATTTTGCTTGAGAATCTATGATAGCTTTAATGGGTTCATAATCCCGATGGGTTAAATCAACTGGTTGGAATTGTTCTAGCTTAATCAAGGAATCTCGAGTTCGAGTCTTGAGAACGCAATACTTTAGGGGCTAGTGGCGCCAACCTTTATGGTTTCAATCATGAAATGAGTTGGATTTGTCTGGACCCGTTGTTATCCCTTAAAGGTGAGTTGGCCCCAGACACCAGTGCGAAAGAAAAAAAAAAAGAAATAATGGGATCATTGCACACAGTTGCTAAGAATATTTACTCATCTTCATTTGCCATATATACATCGACTTATCAATAATAGAACATAATTTAAAGGGAGAGACATAGTTAGAATTAAATTTCCAAATACAAATTTCGTTATTTTTTTGTCGAAAAATAAAAAGGCATCACTGGTGTCATCATCGCCCCGTCGGTCCAGGCCCCGGTCAATACCGGTTACATCATGGCATTAGACCCTCCTCATAGGAGAGACCGCCCACCGAGGCACCAGCGAACACCCTCGTTTGCTACGCGTCATAGTGTCGGGGAGTCACCGGACTCAACGGCCACCACCCCACCATGTGGAAGGCCATATTCGGCCACATCACACTATGGGGCTTGACTGGAAGCGCCGGAACTCGAACCCAAATCCTAGAGATGGCAAGCTGAAGGTTATCCACTAGGCCACCACCCCCGGTGGTAATACAAATTTCGTTATCAATTTGTCATTCACAGTTTTTCTACAGAATGTTTAAATTTAAAATTAACTAAAGCATAGTTATGAGACAAAAAAAAATATAGTGACTGTCCTAAACTGTCCACGCAAAGCAAGTTTCCGTAGCATTCCTCCCTCTACTTAGGATACATGCATCTTTGGGAGAAAAGACATAGAAATTTTTTTTTTTTTGCCAAATCATAGAAAAACATTATGAAGTACTACTTTCTGCGATAAGAAATGATGATTATTCATTCATTAATTCACTTCATTCAATAGCAAAATTGCTATACTATTACTAACTGACCCTCTTACCGCGTGAGACTAGTCAAATGATCCCTGAATATCAGTGCACATAGCGAGGGTGTCCTCGGCTTTATAATGACAAAATCACATGGAGATTATGAGTCTTTCCAGCCAACTACACAAAGTCATTCACTGTCTCGACCAAAAAAAATAGTTATTCACTGGACAAGCCCATTTGTTGATTTGCAAAGATTCTTATCTCCATCTTTTTCCACTAAAACAATGCACTAACTGAACATGTTTCTTTGTTAATTACCACCATTAATGCAACCCCCATTCGCAAAAATGAGCTCATGTAACTACAAGAGATACAGAATTAATTCTTCAGCTTTCGACTACAGGTAGATGTATATATTTCCTACAAAAAGAAGACTCACCGGAGATCTTAGATCGCCGGAAGACATAAAAAAAAGTCATCATTCCGGCGTCCTTAAACACCCGCCGGGAAGAAGAAACCTGAACTTATCCGCATTCTCTATCAAGTAAGCCGGAAGATGAACTGCAGAAGCAGAACGAGGTATCGAGCCCATCTTCTTGATCAACTCATGGAAAGAATACTCCTCTGGAAGCATATCGAAGAGATCGTCTCCCTTGCATATGAGTTTCTGTATTCTTGAATGATCAAGAAAATCCTTCTTCCTAACCCTATCTGCGTGACTATACGCCGTCATTTTAAACACAAAATCCTCAAGCCGCCGAAAGCAGAAGCTGCAATGCCACCCGGCGTCGGAGAAGATAACGTCCGCCTGCCGCGAGTGCCGGTACCAGGTCCGGCCTGAGCTAAAGACATGGATACTGGCGCGCCAGCTACTGTAATCCACCGGGAACTCAAAGGAGTACATGTAGTGCTTCAGCTCCAGGTGCAGCACCGGAGGTATCCCGTCGCACCACCGGAGAAGCCTCACGGTGTGAGGGCTGGGGATCTCGTCGGCGTCCGACATGATAACCAGGTCCCCGTCGGCAACCCCCGCCCGGCGGAGCAACCCGTTCATAGCCACTCGCTGCTCCGACTCCAGCACAAAAGGGTCCGGCTGCGTCCGGCTCGACGACCCTTCGGGCCGCCGGCGGCCGCCAAACACGCCGTGCTCAACCTTCCCCTGGGCGAAAGCGAACCTGGGTCGCCGGCGGTTGTCGGAGTAGACGAGGGGTTTGGGGATGCCGGTGAAGGTGTGGTTGGATTCGAGGATGACGAACTTGGTGACGTGGGGGTAGAGCTCGCGCCACCTGATCTCGAGGAGGTCGAGCTCGTGGCTGAAGATGACGGCGTCGAAGACGCGGCGGGGGGTGGAGCGGAGGGACCAGCCGTGGGCTTGGCAGAGGTGGGGGAGGGAAACGTTCTGGGCGTAGTAGTGGGGGAGGCGGGTGAAGGGAGGAGGGGGTTTGTCCCAGAGTGGCCGGAAGAAGTAGGAGATTTTCTGGGCGTGAGTGACGATTATAAAGACAGAAACTGGTAATACTAGAAAGAATACGAGGAAGAGAAGCTTACGAGGTTTTCTAGTGGAGACATGGCGGGTATTGGTACGAGGAGCCATGATTTACATATATATATATATATGTTCTATGGAGAAGAAAGATGAATAAGAAGAAGGAATGGTTTGACCCAGAAAGACATGGCTGTCTCTCTGGTTGGATTACGGCGATTCAGGCAAAATCCTGACTCTTGCTTTGCTCCAATCTAAGTAGCCAAAAAGTCAAACAAACAAACTCTCTATGAAGTGCCAAAAAAAAAGAAAGCTCTGTTTGGTGGATTTGAATCTCACACATGAGATTCTCTCCGGAGGACAAGATCTCATGTGCAATAAAAAACGAGTCAAATGCAGTCGGAAAAAGAAAATGAAAACTCATTTTTTATTCACTATTGGAGGATCGCACTTGCAAGTTGTAATCGCACTCTGTTCGTTGCTGTAAAGACTATCATTACTAATTAAACAAGTGAATCAAAGATTTCTTTGTTGGGATCGAATCAAATGTTAAATGTTTGCAATTGCTCTAGGAAATCACATAACATGTGCTAAAAAGGAAATCACATTGTAATTCCTCAATATGTTCAAACAAAAATTATAATTCCTCGATGTATTAGATTCAATCAAACTCAAATACTGGAAACTTCGTTCTAAAAAAAAATATGGAAATTCCTCCCTCCAAAACTAGTGACATTACAACTTTTAAAACTTTTCTAGTTAATTATTGATTTATTTCTCTTTTTGTTTTCCATCCATTATCCCGACGGAACTTTGCCCCGACTAATCCTAATTGGATCAGGGTGGCTCACGCACCTAATTGTTGTGGTGGGTGAGTCTGGGGTTCAAGCCGAACCAACTTGCTTACCGGATAATTAATACAAAACTAGATGTGTGGCAATATGCATTAAGAAAAAGAACGAGTTTCCCAACAAAAAAGGAAAAAAAGCAATTCAAATAAAAAATGAAACGAGTTTCTCACTTTGTACTCCCTTTTTTAGGTTCTTTTTTTTTTTTTTTGCAAAATTTGCATGTCTTTTTTTTTTTGGTATAAAAATTTCGTATGTCCTTCATCGAGTCTTTGAGGAATATTGCTCCAAAAAGGGATCTCTTATGTTACATTAATTATGCTTCTTTGTCATTATGGGTATTTGGAACTGGGACTATGGTATATTCCAGGCATTTTCTCTTCTTGTTCTCCTGTTTGCACTGACGTCTCCAAAAGCTTTGTCATGTTGACATTTACAACACATTTGGAGCCTTAGGATACATCTTATGGCATGTGCTTGGATATTCCCAGGAAGGTTGTTTGTACTAAGTGGTAAGGGTTTTAGTTACCTATCTCCAATATCCGATTTCAAACGCTTCATGCCTTATATTTGTGTAATGTGGCCCAACATGGCCTTTCACGCACTGGTGGTGGTAGCCATCATATGATCTCCAATTTATACCGCGTAGGTCTAGCTAGGCTGATTTGTTATATTCAAGTCTGTAGTCTTTCCTATAAAGAAATTCTAATGCTAAAATATAACCAGAAAGACCAAGACCTGGACCACCAACAAGGCGATGATGAGCCCAACCTCTTTGTTCATTGGCAAAAAAAAAAAAAGAAGGTTGTTTGTTTGTTTACTCGAAAAATAACTTGTCTAGTTTGATGGTTGCTTCGCTTACAGGAACAAGTCAGGCCATTCAATTAAACTCAAACTTCAATTTACATTTAAAGCATTAAACCTATTTAAACCCGAAAGATTTTCTTCTTATAAATTATTCTTCCTAAAACCATCTCTTGATCTCCTTGTTTTCTTTTCAAGTTTTGCATAGGTACGAGCATACCAAAGGAGGGAATCCAATAGTACAAATATTGTGATCAGCGACAGAACGGAGATGCATCTAATTAGACATATATACAAATTACATAAGGGTGCAATCATTGTGATCGTTATTATGAACTCCAAAAGAATGTTCCTCCACCAAAGTCATGCGCATCCAAAAATACACAAGGCCTAAGGGCACATCTTTGTCACCCCAAAAAATTCAGGCATTTGAGGCCCGAAATGGGAATAGAGAGTGACAAAAATCCAGCGCTGTGCTACTTCTAGAGATCTCCTACAAAAAGAACTCACTGGGGCTCGCCAGATGCCTTCATTCTTGCGTCCGTAAACAGCCACCGGGAAGAAGAAACTTAAACTTCTCTGCATTTTCTATCACATATGCTGGAAGATGAACTGCAGAAGCAGAACGAGGTATGGATCCCATCTTCTTAATCAACTCCTGGAATGAATACTCCTCCGGAAGCATATCGAAGAGATCATCTCCCTTGCAAATGAGTTTCTGTATTCTAGAATAATCAAGGAAATCCTTCTTTCGCACCCTGTCTGCATGGCTATAAGCTGTCATTTTAAACACAAATTCCTGCAGCCGTCGAAAACAGAAGCTACAATGCCACCCGGCATCGGAGAAGATAACATCTGCCTGGCGCGAGTGCCTGTATCTGGTCCTGGGGCCATAAATCTGGACTGTAGCACGCCAGCTGCTGTAATCTACAGGAAATTCAAATGAATACATGTAGTGCCTCAACTCTAGGTGCAAGATGGGAGGTATTCCATCACACCACTGGAGTATTTTCACGGTATGTGGGCTGGGAATCTCGTCAGTGTCTGACATTATAACCAAGTCGCCAATTCCAACCCCTGCACGGCGGAGTAATCCATTCATTGCTCCTCGCTGCTCCGACTCCACCACAAAAGGGTCTTCCACCGACCCTTGGACTTCAGCTTCAAATACACCATGCTCAATTTTCCCCTCTGCAAATGCAAATCGAGGCCGGTTCGAATCAAAGATAAGGGGCTTTGGGATTCCGGTGAAAGTAGTGTTTGATTCCAGGATGACAAATTTAGTAATATAGGGATGAAGTTCACGCCATCTGATCTCAAGAATGTCTAGCTCATTGCTGAAGATTATGCCATCAAAGACACGACGTGGCTCGGATCGAATGGACCACCCATGAAGTTGGCAGAGATGTTCCATTGAAACATTCTCTGCATAATAATGTGGCAGATGCTTAAAAGGAGGAGGGGGCTTGTCCCAAAGTGGACGGAAAAAGTAGGAGATTTTCCGAGCATGCGAGAAGATCCCAATCACACAAATTGTCACGAGTATGAAGAATATCAGGCAAAGAAGATTACGTGGTGCTCTTCTGGAGGTTAGGCGGAGGGTTCGAGGAGCCATGGTTTGGAGACGAAGGATCAATGAGAGAAGTAACTAACATGTTAATCCAAGTGCAGTTAGCACAAAATCATGGGTCTTTGGATGTTAAGCACCTGCACACAATTCAATAAAACCATCAGACTCAACTGGCATTGATAATTTTGTCAGAGAACAGTTTTATATGTAGGGGATGCAAGTAAAATTTTTAAAAAGTAGAAAGGGCCTTATGTCTGCAATCTTGCTTTTGCAGGTTTTTCCGTCAGACGACTGTTTTCTAAAACATGGACCTCCAGTAACACAAAACAGCCATGTCGAGGTTCGGCTAGGCCTTTCATGCCATATATCCAATAAAACTGTTGACCATAATCAGTACACAGAAACCGTAACAAGCATTGGTACCAAAACGGCAGTCATGTTGACCTAAGGCTTGGCCTCAACAATAAATTTGTAATGCTTCAGTAAAATTCTCATGTGATATACATCCAGGGAAATTCTTGACCATACCGAGCACAACAAGCAGTACTGCAGAAGTGCTTTCCCTTGATTGATGTGCTACAGAGAACAGCAACACCAATACTGTACACCATTATGTGCGTTCAAGGCTCATACCAAAGAGGTGACTGTGTGATGATTGTAAGAAATAGACACGAGAGCAAATATTAAAAATTATGATACACATGATAAGGACATTTCCCCCCATATAGAAATTTCCTCGCAGAACATACATGATCGATTTACTAGTTTACAACTTGCCATATTTCTTTTAAACAATGTAAACTATTATTGGCCACTGGTGAATATCGAATTAGAAATGAAAGCAGTGAGATTAATGATTGACAATTAATACATGACTAACCATTTAAAAGTCAATCAGCAACTTAAAACTAATTGACTTCATACACATGAATCAATTAGTAAACATATGTAGAACATGAATGCCAACTTAACATGAACAAATATAACAAAAGAGAAAATAGTATCAATTGTATGAGCAAAACCAATGATAAAATATCAGCTCAGTTTTAAGGTTGGAAGATTGCAACAGATAATTTATTCATGAAAACGATCCAATCCAAAATCTTGATACCCCAACGTCCACTTGCAATTTAAATGCATAATATGACGTTTTACAAAATAAAATTTTCCCCAAAATAAATCTAGCTCGAGAAACCTGAAGAATCATTCTCTGTTTAGTTCCCAACTATATCCTAATCACTAATTTATAGAATGAGAGACAGGTTCACTAAGTCAAAATCCCATATAAGATGGTTTGGCGCCAGAGACCTCATTTT
The DNA here is from genome assembly GCA_028386065.3 of Turnera subulata. Lineage (NCBI taxonomy): Eukaryota > Viridiplantae > Streptophyta > Magnoliopsida > Malpighiales > Passifloraceae > Turnera > Turnera subulata. Next base: position 46,898 of record JAKUCV010006739.1, on the reverse strand, counting down.
CCAGATACTCTAGGTTGTTTCAATTGTTATTGTGGAAAAACCATAAACGTCAATTGTTTTAAGAAGGTAGATAGTATTATGGCGTGGATTTTACTGAATTGGATTGGCTTGAACGAACCTGAATGTATGATGACGCATGATAAGCAAAAAATCAAGTTCTTTTCTTTTCTACCAGTAAATCGTGCATGTAACTGGAAGTATTAAAATTGCCATACTGAGCACACATTTACTAATTAGCAAGACCATTTTCAATAGGACTGCTTAATTTCACGTTCATTAATATTCCACAATTCAAAACATGTTCATGTAACCATGGTTTACTATAGATTGTTGCTACTCTTATCCTATATATGCCTGCAGCTTTCGGTAGCTCCACAAGAGTAAAGAGATCAACTGCTATAATATTCTGCAGATAAAATAACAACACACAGTTGACCACAATACTAAAAAAAGCACCATAACAGAACGTTGCTAAAAACATACATTACAGTTCCAGCAATCTAATATCCTTAATGAGAAACCGCAATAAACTTTTCTTTTTAAATCCAAACATATAGATAATCAAACATTAATATCAGGTAACCGCAACAAGCATAAACCCTAACCCAGAAAATGAATCGTCCCAGTTTATCAAAATCAAAAACAAAAATTCCCCCAGATCTATCAATCATAGATTTTAAAGCTCATTTTTATTCCTTACCAGTTCTGGTCGGTATCAGAAAAAGAAAAAAAAAGAAAAAGAAGAGAGTCAATTATTCTCTACAGAGTACAAGATCATACAGCAACCAAACCCCTAAACCCATTATTGTATCTCCAGAAGAACCTAAAAGAACACAGTACTTTGATAGCCATTAACACAAAAGGCGAAATTAGCAATACTGCCAAAACGGCAACAATTGATAAACTGATATGCAAACAGAAACAGCTAAACAAACAGAGGAACCAGAACGGAATGGTGATCGAGACAAATCAATACCTTGTGGCCGAGAGGAGGAGAAGTAGGAGATAATTTGAAGGATTCCCGCCAGCTCAAGCGCAATTAGAAAATACCCACCAACCCTTCTCGCCATTTTCATTAGCTGATGAATCAAAAACCAGCAACAGCTTTTTAAAGATTGGAACTTTCTATTCTTTCTCTTGTTTTTTTAGGATAGAGAGAGAGAGAGAGAGAGAGAGAGAGAGGAAGGAGTGAGTGGCAGCTGAAGAGGAAAAGATAAGTAAAGACCCCCACCTGCGAAGAGGGAGGGGAGACCGGAGAGAATGTAGGGATGGGTGGACCGATCCTGTACGGTTAGACTAGGACATGGACTCCCAGCTTCTTGAAGGTTGGACGGTGACGTGGCTTATGCTTGTTGGATGGGAGCTTGTGGCTATGTGGGTTTAGGTGCAGAGGAAAGGTGGGATACATGCCACGTGTGGGGAGATGAGTTCTTACAAGAAAAAAAGTTTAGTGTAATAACTAATATCTATCTGAATTGGGGATAAATCTATTTATTCCCTTGATATAAATAACCTCTTCTATCTAACTGGTGATGTGGTAGGTAAGAAGAAGATCGATGGGGTCGAGGATGTAGGAGATTCTATTTTTGCTCGTGATCATGGTTTTGTGGAGTTTATTGCGACAACAGGGCTCTATTATTATCCATGGATTGATTTTGTTGTTAAGGTTCATAACCTCATATTCTTTGTCTAATCAGATATTTGGATACAAAGTGTTTATTTGCAGCAAGATATTCTAGATTCAAGGTTGAGTTAAAAAACACAAAAAGAGATTCTATATTCTAGTGCATGCATGCAAAGGTGGAATCTTAAGCAGGACTAAGATGATTAAAGAGCTAAAATAATTTTGATTAATTTATATATATCGAGGGATGGCACCAAGTTGGAATTTCTCCAAGCTTTCCTGTTCTGGGTAAATGATTTGACTAGTTGAGCAGTCTCGCTAGCTAGTTGTGAAAAAGAAAAAGCTGAATACTTGATGTTGATCTTCATGTTAGTCTACAAATAACCATCCAATAAAATATGTAGAAACCGAGAATCTGTGACTGCAATAAGCAGTGATACTATGCGTTTGCTGGTATACATCTTTTAATCCTTTAGGTCACCACATTCTGCAACTGATAAACATTTGAGATCCTGTTCTTTTGGGTAATGTTCATGTAGCTAGCCATGCAAAGGAGCCCTGCAGAAAATGATTTCTTATTTGATTTTTCATAATCCAAGGATGAGTTCCAAGGTAGCAAGATGCTTCCCCAGCCAATGCTAATTTGGAGATATCTTTTCACATTATCACCACTGGGTCAGACCAGTAACGTGGAAGAACAATTCCTGGCACAGTTACTCTGTAAGGGACCTGAGATTTGCAGCATCACTTTCCCACCATAGTACTCCATTAAGCAACAGTAGTGGGTCATTATAAAACTTGATTAGAAATCTTCTAGCATACAGAGTACCACAATAAGTCAACCAAGATCTTAGGAGGATTCATATATATAACAAAACACTGGGTTCTGCTTCTTTCTTATAAAATTGAGAAATTCAGGAATTCACACAAAAACTATAATGTCTATACATGTGGCCTGACAACAAGCAAAGTATCCCTTGGAACAGGGCGGCAACAACTCCCATCATTTTCCTGAGGATTGACAGACAACAACGCAGCAATCTAATTAGTGGCAATCAGCTTCATACATCTTCATAGACTGATATCAAGTCTAGTTTAAGAGAATATGGCGAATTAAAAATTTGGGATAAACAAAGACAAGTTCCAGACTCATGAATTATTATTGTTTAATCTTAATCATTTTCAATCCACTCCTGTAGTTGAAAAAAAAAAATCTGAAATGATTCTGACTCTGAACTTAAGTTATAGAATTGGATACATGCGAATAGACAACTATATAAAATTAGATAATTGTGTCCAACTTGGATGACGTCGAGTGTCGACAAAATCAGGGGAGGGGAGATTATGAACTCAATGATTACGTAACGCCCAAATCCAAGCAAACTATAGTTTTTAAGACAACATAATCCAAACTTAGTGGAAAACTTAAATCTTTTGTCGCTAAGTATTGGAACAATTGCTTTAATTTATGAGCTCCAGCTGCAGGTAAGATGATCAGATTAAGGTTATACAGTAACTAATGAGATATCATCAATCAAGCCATTATTGCCTCACCAGATTTTGCTGGCAAAACTTTTTGGCTTCAATACTGTTGATGTTGAAGGTGACCAAAACTTTAAAGATTATGGTTGGAGGAAAACACTGAAATTAAGACTATACCTTTCCAGTTCTCTACTACTACGGATTGCACATAGAAAATGCGAATCACTCCTTTTCCTGACCCACCTAAAGCTGTATACCAGCTTCTTTTTTGATTATGTACTGTGAGCCACCATTCTAATATAGGGTCCTGAACTCATTTTCCACCCAAAAGAAAGGAAAAATGTTTGTCTGTTCAAATCGGTGGAATCCTCACAAATACAGTTTCCATGATTTCAAACATTGGAGCGGGTGGACAAGATTTGTTAATAATTAAGTGGCATTAATCAGTTCAATTTTTTTTTTTGATGAAAACGATTGTATTATATTAAAATAGGGATAAAACTCAGAGATAGTTGTCATCAAAGTGATGACAGAAAGCTAAATCCAAGTACAAAAGGCAGAAATTAAAACACCCTGGAGCACTACATATCCAATGGAGGCATTAATCAGTTCAAATTAATCAATAAATTTATAAATCTCAATTTAGGACAAAACAATTGTTCTGTTCTGTTCTGTCACCTCGATCACAACTCACAGAACGCATAACTTTGGAGCAAATGTACTGAGGCATTAGTTCCAATGTCTCCCCCTGACAAGGTTGTCAGCCGTAATAGCAGATGGACAAATTCTGCCAATGGCAAAATCAAAGAATAAAGGCCAAGGACGACAGGAAACAATTCTACAGAACATCAAAAAGTAGTCGGAACCAAGAATAACAACATAGTATTTCATGTTTCTTTCTATTAATTTTTGTCAAAGAAGTTCCCAACTGTCACATAGCTAATTAGGTTGGTTTTCTCTGCTCAAACTAATAACTTACATATTACATATACATACAGTCAACCAAAAATTTAAACCAGAGAACCTGCCTCCTATTAAATTAATTGCTAGGTAGGCCATCTAGAACCCATTTAACTGCCGCTCCTCATCAATCTAAGTCGTTGAACGGATGCCATGACATTCCTGCAAAAATTAAATGTTCGTAGTTAAGCTATAGTTCATGACTTGATGATTTTGCAACTTCAAACCCAGAAAAGGCAATAAATTTGACAGCCATGAATCTGCTAATTAAGCATACCTCGAGGGCATATCCTCAGCAAGGAGCCAGTCACCTTCCCTATCCTGATAAGTCAGTCGATAGTCGTCTATATCTTCTTGGCCTGTCCAGAAATACAGAGCAAAGAATGTTAGCTTCTTAGTTTCACCAAGCAACAAAAGCCGTACGTGGAGAAGTATATTAGAAGTATTATATTGTGGTGAATTTAACAGAATCTATATATATATACTTACTTAGACCAAACATGCCTAGAAGGGTTTGTTTAAGAGCCTGAAAACAATGATACTTGGTTATGTCAATCTTTCTTGCTATGACTAATCCCTCCATCTTGACCTTCACGTAGTTGGAATTTGGAGGTCTACTCTGGCACTGAGCACAGCCATTGTCCACCGTCCTGTTGTTTGAATTCTGGCGGTAGAGCTTCTTATTCTTCCTGCACTTAATTGGTGGCCACCCCACTAAACCTTGATCACCATCAACTCTATAATATTCAACAGATAAAAAAAAAAAAAAAAAAGAGAGAGAAGCAATCGTCAATTCTTGAGTCTAGCTAGTTATGCAGAAGCTAAACAAGCCAATGTCTGTTTGTGGAGGCATAAGAAGTACTTATTATGACCACTACAAAACCATGCAAACTTTGGTTGCACCGGAAAGCAGAGACAACTGCAGACATTTAAAAAGAGACAACAAGTGCTTGTTGGTACCTGCAGTATGCAGACGTGGTGGAGCTGTTATCCTCATCTTTAGGGTCGTCTTCCTCGTTTGGCTGTTGATCCCAAAGCAAAAGAGGCAGAGTTTGAGGCGAGCTCTGAGTTGACTCGTCAAAGGCATCATCAAAGCTTCTCTTTTTGCTGCTATTCTCTTTATCTACTACTACGCAGGAGAGCAATGGATCGTCATGCAGATCAAGTCGAGTCACAGGTGGGTTTGTTTGGCCCGAGCCCAACTCTTTAGGCTCGTGAACATAATAGCTATTTAGGTCCAACCCCTTCCTACTAGTAGTAGTAACACTACTACAGTTAGTATTACCACTATTGCTTGGAAAAAGTGCAAGACCCAGTTGAAGCTCCATCATGGGGAGTGGTACTAGTATCATCCAACAACAACAAAACAAACTTTGGAGATCAACTCTACAATAAAAAATACAAGAAGAAGAACATACAAGAGAGCTAGAAAGGTTGTAAGGAAGAGAAGAGTATTTAAGGTTGAAAGGATGTGGGTTTCTTGCTATGAAGGTGTTTCATAGGACAATCCATACGCTATATAATCGTGACTCGTTAGAGGAAGAAGTCAAGGTTGTGTGTGAATAAGTAAATAATATTATGGGCTGTAGGTGGGGTAGGGAGGGAGAGGGACATGGAAGAAAGAAAGGTGCCCCGGGTGGGAAGGTAAGGGGACAATGTGTAGGCAACTGTGGTAAGATGTCCGTATCAATGCTAGGCTTTTCCCCGACCCAATTGCCCGCTTCTTTTGTTTGTTACTTTGGGTTTAGCTCGTTGTTTCTTGGTAGCTGCAGTGTTAGGGGGAAAAAAATAAGTAAAGAAAAAGAAGAGAAAAGCTTAAAGTGAGTAATATTAATCCACGCGCACCTAAAGTTGATTCCTAACCCACGTGTTCAGTGAATTTGAGACAGCATCTGCTATGATTTCTGTGTTAGAAGGAGAAAAAGAAAATGGTAAGTAGTACTTACTATAGTCTCCTCCTGAGTTCTTCTGCCACAGAGATGCCTATATTTCCTATATGGGAACTAACAGGATTGTCTTCGCCTTTACCTTTGTCTGATCTCTTTCCCTTTGTAAAAAGGGTGGTAGATCTGATGTCGTTGTTGTGATTCAATGATGTAAATTCTTGTGGTGACTGTTTGAGTTGTGCTGAAAAAAAAAAAATTTGAAGCAAAGGAAAAAATAGGAGGAGGCGAGGAGCTAATGATGGGTTTCAATGGCAGTTGTTAGATCCCACCCAATCCAGACAAAATTTGGTATCTTTTATGACTAATTTGTGGTCTAGTAGACAGGTATTGCCTTCTCAAATAAGGTAGGTGATCGTGTTGGCAACATGTTATGGCCAGTATCAAGCTGATCTTATCTAGCAATCAAAAATTCAAAATTATAACAATTTTGAAAACTTAAGATTAGATAAGGTCATGCATATTATGCCTATGTATTAATTTGGTACATGTTGATCACAAACTCATTTTTAAGGCATAGAATTTCAAATGAAATTCCAACAGTAAATACTCTTTAAAAAATTTTGATGTTATTTTTTTACGAACCAAGATGAGTCGATACAAAATCTTTCGATCTCAAATTCTATTGAATATATATGTAACTGAAGCATATCCAATAGATTTTTTTTTTTTTTGTTGAAGATATTATTTGCGTGGCAGATATTTGATCAACGGCTCGAAGGGATCTTAAACCAAAATATCTACTAGATCATTACTAATTCAATACACAACACATGTATTAACTTTTTGCTCAAGGCATTTAAAGTTGGTTGCTTTAGCCTTTTGCAAAGATCAAGTGAGACTCCAATTCCAGAAATTCATTGTATTGCTATTGTCATATACGGTGTGTTTTATCCCTTTTTTTTTTCTGTTACTTTAGTAAAAGAAGGAAAAAAGAAGAGTTGTACTGCTTATTTATACTGCTATTGCTCCTAAATAGGGTAGCGTTGTCTGCACGCGTCGTAAGGGTGCGTGGATTTGGTGTCTTCACTTAGTCCCTTCATCTTTTTCAAGTTTCTCAATGCGGGGCCCATAAGATTCAATGCAGCAATTTTTTAAGGCCCAAAAAACTTCCTAATTTGGGGGTACAGATTCGCTAGTCAAACCTTCTTGTTCATGTGGGCCCCAATCCACTACAGTACCTGAATTTAGCTATAGCTAGCTTGTACAGTGAACCTACTCTTTAGATGTTCAAAAAAAAAAAAAACCTACTCTTTAAAATCTTTTCGTTTTTTTTTGATTAATTAATTCCCTTTTTAAAGGAAAGATTGTCTTAAACTTGACGCTAATCAAATCCTTACTTTTTACTAGTTTTTTCTTCTCATCCTGAACCTTCTGTTTTTCTACAGCTGACCCATGTCAATACATGGGTTGCATGAAAACATTCAGTAAGTAGGGAAGCTTTTGAACAAGAAAACATTCAAAAAGTAAATTAAGCTGTTACACCAGGTTTTTTTTTTTTTTTTTTTTTTAAGATGAAAGAATAGGATTCTATTAAGTATATCCATGCAGCTTCTCGTTGAGTTCTCCTAGACTATATAATATATACTATATTTTCTGATGATAACACACAAGTGCTCCTATTAAAAACACACAGAGTTCCAAAGAGGGCATTGTCTTTTAATAATTACATATATAATTGGTTCCTTTTGTCCCCCTATTAGTTTAATCTGGCCATGCAACAAACAACAAAAATGTTCGACTGTCTTCCCAATGTATATATAAAATCCAAACCATATCCGTACTACTTTATTATAACTATATCATGGCAAAACAAATAAATAACCAACAAAAATATCCCAAAAAAAAACAAACAAAGCACATGTTTCCCAAGATTTTCTGCTTTGTTCCTGTTTATGCTCGGTGCTTAATCAGATAATATTATAACTATATCAAAGCAAGAACGGTCTCCTTTAAACCTAAGCAACAAACACATGATAGAAGCATATGCCCCCTTCAAACCCTAAACAAATGGAGGCACCACAGTTCATTGTCACAGGGGGTTGAAAGGGAAACAAGGGGAGGGGATTTCACGTGAGGATGGTCGTTGGCCGGGCCGGCAAGCCCGTGACACGGTGGTTCTCTGGACCGGAGAACCCGCACGAGGCAGCCCCTGGTGCCACCCACATTCGAACCAAAGAGTGATCACTATCCTACTACCACCTTAGCCAGCCACACATGAAAATGAAACGATACATTGTATTATTAAGCACCATTGGCTAGAGCCCACGTGTGATGAATGAATTAATGGTCCTAGCCATATATAACCTTATATATTAATTACCATGATCGATATGCATGCGTGACACAAACATGGCCCCGGGGGGGACCTGGATTGAATTAATGTGCATGCATGCTGCTGCTTGATTTATAAAACCCAATAATAATCTCTACCCATAAATAAAAAAAAAAATAGAAGGGTGTGGCTATCTATCTCTGCAGGTTGTATTATCAGTAGTATGGCGGTCTTTGGTCAAATAGGGAAAGCTAGCTTGAAGATCAGAATTTGAAGGTTTGAGTGGTTAAGAATCAGATGAAAGGTATCTACAGGTACTATGCATTCACATTTCACATTCTCTAGAATAATGTGTTAGGCTGTTTTTAGTGAGCCCTATATCATAGGAAGGGGAAGATCTAGTGATACTGATATAGGGTATTCAAAGGCTTTTGTCCCTTAACGCGGTCCCGGGCAAAAAATTGTCCCCTGGACAGTGAGTTCACCAGTATGGTCTTCCTTCTCGAAATTGATGTAATTAGCTTGATTTTTGGGTATTACAATGTATGAGTGGTAAATCTAGCAAGTGCCTGCGAGAAGCTAAAGCAGATGACTAAATGCAATGTCCCAACTTTATCATTGATGCACGTTATAGTGTCTCCTTTTTCCTATTAGAGTATTAGTGAACTGGATTATATATATTGGGTACTTATTTGGAGGAGTATACTTAAATTGATCCGTTCACCTTCAAAGGGTCTAGTTCGCAGTTAGTCCTAACTTGGAACTCCTTTCAAATTTATATTTCCTGGAGTTTTCACTTCCTTCAACTTCAGACATCAATGCTCATGATCAAAATACAAATGAATCGGTAGGCATATCTTTTAATTTGGACATAGGATAAAATTCTGAAACAATGGTTAATAGTAAGACACTGTAAAATTTATTCGCTATATTTATGACATCTCATTCATTTCTTTATATTTTGATGACATGCATGGATAACGCTATGCTCACATATTCTAATAAATAGTTAAAGTGCCCAAACCTATTCTCACTTTCAATAATAAAAGTGATACATTCAATTATTAAGGGTGTGGTAGGCTATCAGCTATTTGGTATTGAGAATGTCGATTCTTACATTGATATGATATGATAGCGAGCTAGTCACTTGTCATAATTAGATCCACAGCTTAATCAGTTAGTTGACATTTTGCTCTGCATATATAAGAGCATATATCTAATAGGAAATTAATACAAGTAATCAAACTTGCCAATTGATTTAAAAGAAACTAGCAATTACTAACTTGAATATATATGGAGTGAAAATCATCTACCCCACTTGGCCTTCAAATGTTGGCAAACATTGGCAATTTGGCATACAAAGACAATGGCAATGAAAGCATGCAAGTCAACTTTACCAATAACCAAAAAAAAAAGGAAAAAAAGGAGAAAGGATATATTTTTGAGCTACTTACAACCTATAGAAAGAACTTTACAACCTAGGCATTTAGCAAGCGCAATATACGAGGCTGAGCATTTTCAGGAACAAGCTTGGTTGTGAATCCACAATCCAGAATGTCGGATTGGGGAATCCTACAATTTGCAATTGGTCTGCAAGTTGGAGGTTATATCAAAAAGATTGAGACCTTCCATATTGTCTCATTGAGTTCTGGTACTGCAGATGCCTACAAAACTCTCTTATCTCAGCTTTTCCCAAATCCTTTCAATCTTGTTACCGATCTGCAACTTTGGATTTGGGTCCAACACACGTGGGATTCCTGAAAGCTGATTGAGGAGACCACCTTGTCTGCCTGCAATCAGTGTTCTTTTCACTGCACCATATATACATATCAAGTTGGCTGTCAAAATTTCTGCCATTTGTTGACAAAAATAACACTCTCATTTCATGAGTGGCCAGGACAACTTTTTTCTTCTTACATTGGAGGTGGGACCTACTTCAAATTGAGGTCCAGCAATCTATATCCTTTTTCTTTTCTCCTTGTCAAAAACCAGCGATCAATATCTAAACCCAGGATTCCAGTCAAAAAATATATATATTAAAATTTTATACATGTATAATTAGTGGAATCTGAAAAACCATATTTTGATTTTGCATCCACTGTTTGATATCCGTTATCGCTAGATAGCAAATTTAGATTGTCAAATCAAATCAGTGAACATCATGATTCGGGTGGATTGATATGCTTGACGGAAATATATGAGGAAGGGACCAAATCATGCTCAAGCATTTCTTTATGTTTGGACCCAAAAAAAATAATCATTTTCAGCCATATTGGTGGCAACCATCCTAATTCCTTAATCTTTAAGAAGCAAACCAGCAAATTACCCAAAAAATTCGTTGACCATGGATATAAAATTTTTAATAATTGTCCACCATTAGAAAAATCAAGAAAGGGAAGCCTAAAAAATCCAAGAAACAACAAATAGATGGAATGGGCCAAACAAACACCAATTTCAAGCTTCCAAGGAATTCCGAATATAACGTTTCTGCTTGAAAAGCTAGTTATTCTTTTTCCACATGGCAATGCAAGCCACCTTAATTGTCATGATTGCAGGCTTGATTTGGAACACTGAAATCGTGTCATTCGAATTGATTCCATATTTTCCATTGATGAAATGAAACATCAAACATTGAGAATTTTTGGTGTTGTTTATGCCAGAGTTAGTAGAAAAAGGTAGACAAACAACTTTTAACCACGTTATCAACTGACCCAATTTTGTTCTCTCATCAACAACCCACAAGTTGCAAATGTCTTTGTCAATGTCTAATAGTAATAAATCCAGAAGTAAAAAAAAAAAAAACAAAAAAAACCAAGGCCATCTTCAATGATGTACAAAACCCATGCCTGCATGCACTGCACAAGATGGGTTCCATTTTTGGAGTTTCTTTTCCAATGTTTTTGTTTTGAGTATACTGTACATCCATCAATGGAACAGATTTGTTCAGTCCATTATCCTGTACATGTTGATGTTGGTTCAAGTCCACATTGATTAATCATACAACACAATACACATCCACTACTACTAGTCTACTAGTACTCCACTACCAAAAGTTTAGAGCTAAAAAAAACAGCCCTACTCTGTTGGCTTTGAAGTTTGAACTGGACCTAACAGTCAAATCTATTAGTAACACAAAAGGACCCAGAAATTTATGATTGTGAGTGAGGTGAGGTAAAGTGTCAGATGAGGGATCAAATCAGTGTGGGGTGCAAGAACATTAAATTCCAGAAGTGGTGGTGCCATGGCAGGTTGGTTTGGTCCAAAACTAGGTCTAGCAGTAGGCAGACCGGCTTACTATGTATGTCTACTAGAATAGAACCAGAAGAATGAATACCATGAGCCACTTTTCTTATAGTTGCTACCAGGGTCAGAGGAACTACTTGCTTATGGCAACCATCCCTAATTAACTCCTCATGTCCTCCCTCTTTATTGACTCTTGAACACCACAGTTATGAAGGGGGATGTGAATATTACATACCAAAACTGTTTAATCCCACATCTACCACTTACTGGAAAAAAAAAGTCAACATCTTTTAAGAGAGACTAGCATTCAATTATAGTCTACATTCTTCTTAACTTTATTTGTTTATTACAGCCCTTTCAAATCAAACATTAGATCTTCTTAGCTTCAGCTACTAACTTGATTCTTAAATATATTCGTTTGCAGTAGAGAAAAACAAATTGGCAGTTACGGACCATTTTTATTTTTCAAAGGTTCTCTTCTGCAATTTTGCATTTGTGGTCCATTAGGGTCTCAAAAGATGAGCCCGGCCTCATTTAATCATTTATGGTGGCACACAAATGCTTGGGCCTAACAGTCTATATCCCCCCCAACCCAAAATGCCTACATATTTAAGCCTGTGTTTGGGTTAGAGCATAGAAGAACAAATTGGAGCACTGGATCATCATGTATAGGTTGTCTGAGAACTGTGGGTTCGTTTGGTCCAAGACTCCAAGTTGGCCCGCAGGTTTAGATGGCCCTTGCACAGGTGACCTGCAATGTATCTTTAAAACCCCCCAACAGGAAGAAAGAAGCAGAGGAAGAAGAAGAAAAATCGCGGCTACTTTGTTGTATCAAATTCAAGACACAGAATATAAAATAAAAAAAACTGTATAAGATAATTATTTTACAGATAAAAAATTATCACCTCTCATTCATAAGTTCTAGACCTTAATTAAATTTTATTAACACATATCTTTAATTCCTGTACCACAATGTCACCCACCCCCATCTTTTCAAGCTCTCTCCTAGGAACTAGCAGGGTTATTTGATTTTTTTTTTTTGTTAATGGGAATTTTAGAAAATAATACCCACAATTCCAGTCCCAGGCCACCATCAATCCATCAGAACCCATGACCCCCAAACTCATATCTAAAAGGAGATGCCACTACAATATAGTGTTTGCAACCGGGTCGTTTCTTTGACGATACAAGATTTTCACAGAATTAAGAAAGTAATGAGTTCAATATTACCATGTAAACTAATTAGTAATTACAGTCACAATATTATAGTTAAGCATTATTTTGTCCTCACGAACCAAAACTGAGAACACGAGTACTAAAGTAACAATACTCGTCAAATAAGGGTCCATATAGAGCATATATCAATTATATGAATGCATCTTATATATATTATACTATATGTGCCCAAAATAAATATCAACCAACTAGAGTCAAAGAGGAGTCTATATATAGAACATCTTTTTCATGATTGTTAGAAACAGAAAACAAAAAAAAAAGAACATCATTTGGAGGTGGATTGCCACTAGCGGAAAGGAATTGATTGCTTTTGGCTGGTCAGGGAGGGGGTGGCTTCTATTTCTTCTAACAACCATTTTGCCCTTCGAGTTGTATGAGTTTGGAATCAGAGAGGACGATGCATGGTGGGGTTTTTTCTGGTCAGATAGATTGATAGGAAGGGGTTGTTCCCACTTTAAAAAGAATGATCATGTGATTTGAATTGAAATAAAAGTTGAAACATCAATGTGCAAATAATGCAAAAGTTAGAGAGGATCGTAATCTATGGAGATGGAGGAGTACACACGCTCAAGACTTTGCCAGCCTAAAAGTTTCCATAATGTGCCAGCTCCTCGTAATTTGTGCACAATTTTGTCCTATGCCTTCTACTTACCAATTACTGCTAATGCAACATTTGAACCTTTAATCCCTGGCCCTCCTAATCGTTAATTGTGGAGGAAAAAAAAAGTATAAACAAGTATGTTCAATAGGTATATTTTAATAAATTATTTTTTTTGGGCATTAGATTTCTTATTTTTCTTATTTTTAAGAAGTTGAGATATAATTAATTTTATATTACTTAGAAACCATAGATTTTTTAGATGAATTCGACTACAACGTTTTGTTTTTTGCATTAGAATGATCTATAGAGCTAAGCCTTTCTATAATTTTTTAAAAGAATTTAAAGATAACCCTTATTGATGTGAATTAACAGTACATGGGCCAAACTAGAAATTTTTAGTGGATGCTGGCATACTACTGCCTTGATCAGAATTCCTGTTCGGTGGACAGAAAGATATACAAACACGATCTTGGTGCAGCTTTAAAGCCCTTAAAAGTGAATTAACCCGTTGTGTGGAGGAATTTAGACTGTGTATGAATTGCAGTCGACCAAAATTGTCATTTTCACACCCTCTCTTTCTCTTATTTTGTAAATTTGAGGGAACAAAGGGACATTGATGAGATATTGGGGCTTTCTACAAGGTGATAATTACATGGAAAAGCTAATTAAGAAGCATAAGCCGCAGTAGAATGAAACAATGATTCTATTGGAGAAAGGCCATTCATAAATGAATTTGTTTGGCAAATTAATTATAAATATATGCGCATGTATTGCAAACAAATTATATATTGACCCAAAAGGCAATCTGGTCTAGGTAATAAGGCAATCTCAAAAGGCATGAATAGAAAAAAGTTTGATTGCAAGTTCTTGTGAAGTGATTCAACACAGAATATCATCAATAATGGACCCTTTTTTATTGTTAGTGAGCCAAACTGCTGCTTCATGGGCAAAAAGAGAAAACAGGATAGTTTTCATGGCTTTAGCGTAAAGTATGTTAATGGTCGCATGTAAATCAATTGACCTTTTTGGGGGGAAATAAAATCAATTGACATTTTGTTTCATTTCTTCTCTTAGTTTGGGAATATTTTAAGCCCACGAAAAATTTACTTTTTGGTTTTCTCTCCAAATTCTTTTTCTGAAAAGCAATATATCATACAGCCATTACCTAGATTACCATATCACACAAGACATAGAAATGGAGTTGGGCATTAAAATATTTATTCAATTCCAATGTTCAATCTTGGAGCTGGGGATTCAGGTAGAAATTTCTGGGGCAAATTTTAGACTTTTATTTTCATTTTATTATTGGTCTCATCACACTTTGCTTTGTGTAGCAGTCAAGTACTCGCACGCTTGCAACCCAATAAATATGTGATGTCGCAGCAATGAGCTTTCACACCAGTGCATGCTGAGCCCACGGCTAGATATAGATCCCCCCTCTGCAATCATGCTAATATGATTGTTGCTTCTTAATGCATGTGTTGTTACACCTACATACTGGGAATATTCCTGAATGAGAACCTGAAAGAGCAATAATTATTGCAACCCCAAACTTGATATCTCTATCTTGCATAATGAAATGATGGCAATAATAATATTGTCTTGAACGAAAAGACAATATAGCTTTGGATTGTTTGAACGAGTAGTCAAGTCCTCTTGCCTTCCTATATATGCCATGGGTGGGATCAAATGTGACATTATTTGGTGCCAGCAATGCAGCTCAGTGTTAGTGAGGATTGGCAGCAGGAGAAAAAAAAGTGAAGGGAATTTGCCACAGGTAGCTTGATTCTATTGTCATGTGGTGGGACTCGTAAAAAT
This sequence comes from Turnera subulata, assembly GCA_028386065.3. Classification (NCBI taxonomy): domain Eukaryota; kingdom Viridiplantae; phylum Streptophyta; class Magnoliopsida; order Malpighiales; family Passifloraceae; genus Turnera; species Turnera subulata. The sequence continues at coordinate 31,716 of JAKUCV010006739.1, read as the reverse complement.
TAAAGCTGCCTTTGTGGAGAATAGTGGTGTCATTCATCATTTCATGCTATCCATCCTGGTTGATGGTTCGTTTGATTTGATTGTATTCGCATACCTTGACGTGAAAGAATATGTAGCCTTGTGATTTTTGCTTCAAAAGCTTGGCGCAATTCAAATATAGAAATGTAGGTACAGTGCATTTGCTTAACCTTGCTAATTCCACATCAGTTCGGATTAGTGGATACTGGATGAGAACCCAAAAAAATAAAAAAATAATGATTTCTTTCCTAAATTTTCTTAAAGGTAAATGTAGCGTAATGGAAACCATCTGCGTTTTTTATGTTTTCAATATCCATTACCAGATCACAGTTTTTTTTTCCCTAACAATTTTAACATTGACTTTTAGCGTCCAATTTTAACATTAACATTAGTGCTCATGTTCTGATCCATTCGTTGCATTTTTACTGGCAGCAACTGTTGATTTGCATTTTCTTTCTCGGAGAACGGATGGGGTAATATCAAACCACCTAAGCCTTATGAACAAACACCAGTTGCACCTCATAGGCACGGAAAAAATCAAATGGAGGAGGAATGTTCCAACTTGGAGAATTTCCAACTTCTTGTCATTCATTAAAAATAATATTCCTATTATTGACTTTGAGCTACTAGTTGTCCTACATTACCTAGGATTGAACATGGGAAGTTTAGAGTACTGTCGTTTTACTTTTGTGTCTTGGTTAGTAACTTAGTTTTGTCATTTGTGTACCCTAAGCAAGGTTCCTTGATCTTCTAGATTAGCCGATAAAGGTAGGATTTGAACCTGAGAACTCACCACCTTTGCATTTTGTAAAAATACCAATAAAACTACAATCCATTATAGTGAATCTATCTCTATTTTTGTGTATGGAAAATGTAATATTAGGAGGATAACAACCTCCAATAATGAGTTGAAGAGAACCTTATTCTCAATTACTCATCACGAACTTAATGTAGTTCTGTAACTGTGCATGATCTTGTTGTTAATGTATAATTGAATTAACTGTTGAGGAAGTGACCGAACGTTTTGATGGGTCCTCCCCATATATACAACATATCATGCATGGAAGTGGAACTGAGATTTTGTTTTGCTTTAGCAGCGCAGTAATGTTAAGGGAAAGCTAAAGTGAAGCAAATGGGGGCCCTCACATCAATCTCTTTTGGGACTAAGGACATAGCAGGGTTACCCACGCATGAATGCTGCTCTACATATAAATATATGGTTGCTTTTAGATATTCTATATCATCCATCTACATACATCTATATAAACCTTTACATACTAAACTCTTTTTGCCACGCAAAATCTTCCAGGGTGGATATGGAAAAGAAAGAAGTCAAGCCTCGGGTCAAGAAAGGCTTTTGGAAGCCAGAGGAGGACTTGATTCTTAAAACTTACGTTGAAACTCATGGTGAAGGCAAGTGGGCAACCGTGTCTCAAAAATCAGGTATAGTAAGTACTCTTTTATAGAAGAAGTTCAGAATTGTTTCCAATGGTTAGGTAGCTTTGGCCTTTAGGTAGCTCATAGAATAATCCAAGAGTTTACCAACTCGGCTTATGCGTCAGCCAAATATGAAGGTTACCTTCAAAAGAATAGCAGAACAAGCTATTCTGCTGTTCTGCTTTTTATCTTGAGACACAGATGTCTAGTGCCTTACACATAACCATCATTGCAGGTCTCATGAGAGGTGGGAAAAGTTGCAGACTGAGATGGAAGAATTACTTGAGACCCAACATCAAACGTGGTGGAATGTCTCACCAGGAAGAAGATCTTATTATCAGAATGCATAAACTTCTTGGCAACCGGTTAGTATATGTTTCCTGCCATTTGATTGCTTAATTAATCTCCAAAATATTAATTCCAAGGTATAAAGATTCAAACACTGGCCTCACTTTCCCTTTACATTCTTGCATGTAGATGGTCACTTATAGCTGGTCGACTACCTGGTCGAACCGACAACGAGGTTAAGAACTACTGGAATACCCATTTGAACAAGAGATGCTCCACGGGCAAAAGAAAAACCATCGACTCCAACAAGAACCGAAACGACGTCAACGATGGAAATCCCCAGAAGACGGATGACAAGAGACCCGGCCCAGAAAGCAATTCACCCCCTATTAGCAGCGCCAGTCCAGTGACCACAAATACTGAAGAGTTGAATGGAAAGAAACAAGACAAAGAAGAGTGTACCGTTGCCGAGTCTTGGTTACGGAATGCTCAAAGCATGAATTTTTACGTTGAATCTCCAGCAGTGCAAGCTAATAATGCCAGGTTCATTTTTGATGATGAGCCCTTCACCCCCTACTTGGACTCCTTTGTTTTGTTTGAATAAATGTGATGTTCTTGCGAGGAGATACATTCACAAGTGGTCGTGTATTTAGTAGGCGCCATTGTTCCTGATTTTGACACTTTAAAAGGCCCTAAATGCTCACCCCAAATAATGAGAGCACTTTTATGTTTTTAGTTTAGTGAGTTTTTCCAATGGTCAGGGATCTGGCACGGCACCTGGGCTTCTCTACTATCTCTCCCCAGAAATGAATACGTTCAATGGTGATATCTAGTACTTGCCAAAGCTTCTGCCTCTTGTAACTGCCTAAAACACCCGGGAGGAACTTTAAAATGCTCGAAGATAAAGTTCAATAACTTTAACCATCAGCTAGTTGTTTCACGGTCAACTTCACATTACAAAAGTATCGGGAAGCGACATAATGGAGGGAGACAGTCCAAAATAGACAAATTTGACAACGAGACGCGGGGAAAAAGAATTGTATGCTACTTATCACAACAACTTCCCAAGTCTCGACTAATGCAAGTTCCCAAGCTGAATGCCGGAGACAGCAACACCGGCAGGGCAAGGGGATTCTAAAAGAACCTGAAGCAAGACATGTAAAGGTGTAAACGAAATAAACCCTGTACATCTCCGTGTATTAAGATGTGCCAGTACCGTACTCATCCCAAAGAAAAAAGGACGATGAGGCCCAAGTTAGGAGACGCTAGCGAACAATATTATCAGATCAAAGTGACATACTTTGTATCAGAATGGAAACAGAATAATATCTATGAATCAATAACTTTAAATATTACCAAGAAAGCTATTGTGTGAGTTTGTCATACGGAAATGCTAAACACAATGATTAACAAGGAATTGAATTTACAGTACTTCGTCCTCCTGAACATACAAAGAACCGTTCTCATTCTCAACAGGCAATGAAGGAGGAGTTCCAGGAGGAATGGATGCTGCACCATGCTCACCGGCACAGATACACAAAGCCTCCGCATCCCTGATAATTGGATCGAGGTCAATGTGGCCACTCAGTTCATTAATGAATTTCAAGAGCGTGTCGAAGTCCATATTCTCGCCTATTATCTTGTGGCGATACCGCTTCAATATTGCAACACAGACATAGAGGTGCATGTGTTCTGACAAATAATGCGTCCATAAAACCTCCCATAGACACATAGTTTTGTCATAATCAAATTCCCTGAAACAAGTTCAGCAAGATTACAACATCAGAAAAGTAATTAAGTTGAAAACACAGGAGAAACAAAAACGTAATGCTATGGATGATAAAAAAAAATGGTGTTGATCACAAGCTCTATGGAGATCCCGTCAATAAACTGTGAGGTTATAATGATACAGCATAAATTATTAGCACAATATGACCTGTGGAAACATTAACCCCACAACAGAACTCCAGATAACTGGATAGAGAAAAAGAGAGAAATTTTGTTCAAATGATAATTCCTGCACTATATGATTCTGAAATTCATTTCTGATGCTTTTTCTACCCCTGAAACTTGCAATTTAATGCTTGTTTGCTACGATGAGGAAATATATGCAGAAGCCTGCAAATAACAGGAATGAAACATATACCACCGATATGTGCTAATATGAAGTTAAAGATTATTCTCCACATGTACCAAAAAAAGGAAAATGGAAATAAGTGTTCCAGCTCCACTTCCTAATCCAACTACCACCAGGAAATAAGAAATAGAACAAAACACGCAAGATTTGAGATGTAAGTTCTTCATCTCTGTAGTTCTGCACGATGGGAAAAGTCACCTACTTTTTGAATCTAGTCTGTAAAGAGGCTCAAGATTAACTCGAGCTGATGTTCTGACTATTTGCTGGAAGCTACAAGAACTGTTGGTGCGTCAAAAACTAGGGGGTCATACCATTCAACATTAACTTTCAGGTCATACAACTCTCTCTAGTTAAATGTTAACAAAAAGTGCACATCTGGTCAAATGACAATAATGAACTTTCCCTCCATCCAAAATTGTTTTTTTTTTTTTTAAACGGTAATTGAACTCATCAATTTCCACCTGCAGCAATAAAGAACCTAAAACCTACAACTGTCATTGTAACCTAATGTTTTGTTTTACATGCACTCTATGTTAAATATAAAATTAACAAATACACAAAAGTGTGAGGGAGCAACTCAATACACCAAGATTCATTCTTAAGGAGGGGATGGGAACTGAATAATCAAGTAATCTAACCTTTTAAATTGTATTAGAACCCAGCGGAAACAAAAGAAGTAATTCAAGCAATCATTCTGCTTGAAATAGTTGTGTAGGGGACTATCGAGCAACTCCACCAGCTGCAAAAAATCATTGTAGAAACAAAAACAATTAAAAACTGCTCTATCATTACATAATTGAGCCAAATGCTTCCAATCTGCATAGAAAGCAAGAATGTTCTGGAATTAAGAATAAAAGGGTGCATCTGGCAGGTTCAGCTTCTGCTCATTCATTGAGGCCAAACAACGGCAGCCTTGACAAAAGCTTTCATTTTCTAAAAGCGCAAAATAAAAAATTATCTCCCATGTTACATAAAAATATTTTGCTAGATAAAATAAATAGTTTCTTGAAGAGCTTTAATGCAAAAGCATCAAGACATATCAATTGCATCAACTTACAATCCAGAGGGCAGGATACCAAAAATATTGCTTTGATTGGGACAATACTAGAAGGGAGAAAGTAAGAATACCTTGGATAATGCAAAAAGTTGAGAGTGCATGCCATTTTGGTCCCGGTTAAAATTGGGCCCCAAGCGTTCCATCAATGCCACAAAACACCAAAATGATTCTGATTCGTCCTCCATTACATACAAGATTGGGGACAAAAAATCACTCATACCCTGTGAGTCAAGGACAAAGAAGAAATAAATGAACAAATACATGATAGAAAACACAGTATACTCATAAACTTAAGAGGGAACTAGCACAGATGAAGTAAGATACAGAAAAACAAATAATTACCTGGCAGTAACCAAGATCAAAGTTATAGAAGGAGAATGTCAATAGAATATCACGCAACATATTCACGTTCGGGTTATCGTCTCCATCAAAAAATGAGAATGACCTATCAGTCCTCACCTTGTAGACAAGGAAACAGACCAAACAAAATAAATTAGCTCATTGCATCTACAGGTTATATTATTGAAGTCACACTTGAAACTTTCAGGAGAATAAGTAGCTTCATGTATACCACATCTTTGTCTATAAGGCCTTTCCTTTCCCGAAATTTTGTAAATCTCCTTGCTTGTTCAGAAGATATACTCTGCAGCAGGACAAATGACAAGTTGAGCAACGGACTGTTTATTCAAGATAAAGAGGAGCATAGGACTGAAACCATATTGTAAAAAGAAAACAAACCAAAAGTACCGCAGTATTTTCATAAGATTACATTCATCATGAAATCAACTTTGAACAATGCTTTACACTTTGTTACGAGCATGCAGTTACTGTGAAATGATTTTCTCATCATATTAATATAGCCTAAGATGATAACCGTTTCTGTTTCATCACAGCACATTTGGTTGAGAAATGGAAAGAAACAAAATCATACTTGGAATTACAGTTGCTTTCCACTTTTATAGCATCTGAAATACAATAATTAAATTCCATTTTGGCTGCAAACAAGTTCAAGTAACTTGTATCAGCTAGGGATATGATATCAACTGCTTTAAAGGGCCACATATACATATGTTACTACATACTAATGCTTCCACTAGGTTCTAAAGCCATCATCTGAAAATGTTATTGAACCCCAAAACCAATGTTTTGGTTTCACGCTGCCACTGTCAATTCTGTTCAACTACACTTTCAAACACACCATCAATTCAGGGAGTGAATGATGCACAGTGTAAGCCCCGAATGTTTTGCATTCCCTGATTTTTCATTCATACTAAATGGTTACAAGAGAAAGTCTGCAACACGAAAGGAATCTACGTCTTAGATTGTCACTGCGACTTATTTGCATCAAATTAAGACCTATTGCAGTCATGAAAACAGGAATAAAAATATTGAAAGAAGTGAAGTAGAGATATCACTAGTGCAGCAAAGTTCACGGGAACTTAAACTAAAGTTGACTGTTTGACAAATACATGAGATAGTCTCTTGGCACTAAAAGGAACGTACAAAAGTAGAAACACTTTAGCCATATCTAATGCAGCAATGTAGACATGGTATTCTATGGCCAAGGAAAAGAGAGAGAGAGAGTTGCAACCAACCTGCCACTGTCTTTTTACAGTTTCATACTCCAACTTTTTAGTGGCCTTAAGATATTCCCTCTCTGCATATGTTGAATCATAGTCATGATATCCCAACAAAAATGGCCAAACCTACAATAACCGTTCTGAAGGTTAAGATGAGACGCATGTTGATAAAAAAATACAATAACTAGGATTGCACAAGTTTTTAAAATTATGATTAAACCTCTTTTCGTAATGTGTGGTCAACTCCTCCATAGAATATTCTCTTCTTTAATGCATTTGAATCCACAACTCGTCCTTCAAAATCCAAGAAAGTTGCCCACTGCATATAAAGTTAAAATATCAGGAAGACAACATATAATAAGCATGAAACTGGTAGTATCCTTTCCCAAGGGAGAAGTGTTAAAGGATGCTTAATTACAGATGAGCAGTCCAACAATAGCTAAAATTTAAGAATCCTCACCTCCTCATATCCCAAGGGTGGTTGTCGTGGTTTTCCCCAAACAAGTGTCTTTTTATCAAACTGACGAAATAAGTGGCAAAAAGTTAAGCCATTTTTTAGAGAAGGGTAGAAACATTTCTCTAGAAATCGACAGAGAAGCAAATAATTAAAAGAAAGCATTTTAAGTTTCCAACGAACATGTTTAAGCCATTCTTTCAATGGACTCATTATCATCAAATCCATCCAGGAGAGAACAAAGGTGCTGCATCATGTCAACAAGCAAGCAATAACACTGCTTCATTTTATATGCTTATGAGGGCAATGAGTTACATGAAGGCAAAGATACACATCCTCCATAATTCATGTAATAAGGCAGGCAATAAAATCTTAACGCCCAAGATTCCCATCTGAACTATGACCCATATGAAGTGGATAATCGGAAAACATGAATAGATGATCGGACTTGTTTGGGCTGATTTTTTCTGAACCTGTAACTGTCCAGGTATGGATGAAATATTTGTAAAAAACAGAGATATAAGGATTAGTAAATGCAGCGACTGTAGGGAATCATCCATTCATTAAGTGTTCTTGACACGTGATCACTACATGACTATCAGAGTAAAACTGAGATAAGACACATATGTATGTTTATAGACAGTACTGAGCTCAGGAAACGACTTCTATCTTAATACAGTATGTTAAAGATAGTGGAAGAATAAATATTTTTATTTGCCAGATTCCACTTATGAGCAATTAACACAGTACAAAGAAGTAGAAAACAGAAAACTGAAGGATGAACCCAAGAAAAGTAACCAACTACGAGGTTTTTTGGGTACCTCCTTAAAATTGATCAACTCAAAGGTTCCCACATTGGTGGCGGCTTCTTCACCAAGATCATGTTTCTTATCTAGGAGTTTCTGTTTAAAAAGAAAGGAGGTATGCATCAGATGGCCCCAGACTAGAAGCTTAATTTTTCCCACCAGGCCGCAAAAAGCTCTCAATCTTTTACTACCCGCCACTCATAAAAACCAGGATAATCCTCAAGTAATATGGCAAGAAAGGTATTGGAACCTTCTCTAAGAAATGTCAACAAGGGATCTAGGCTCCTACGAAAATCTCATGATTTCCATAATCAAAATAGTCCATTGGATGTGCATTTTGATCACTGCAATAAGCCCTGCAACAACCAGTCTTATCTACAAGGCCCATATATCAACTCGAGGAAAATGAAGCCAAGCAAAAAAAAAAAAAGGCTTGCCCGATATCACTACAGTTTCCCTGTAGGAAACCACCATAAACCTAACAGCTAGAAAATCCACCCACATAAAAGAGCCTCCCAGAAAGGAGTGGGTGTACCACATAAAATAAGAAATTTGTTTCCCAATGATAGATTTAAAATTATTAAATAAAGCTCCCACGATGAACTGGAAAAGTAATTCCGGAGATGCAAACTGGTTTTTGGAGCTGTGGTGTGCCCTTCCAATTTTAATCTTCACCAGTAAAGAAACTTAGCTCCCCCATTCCATTTGTTTGTTAACTCACAACACTCAGTCCTTTAGCAATTATCATATCTAAGGAGTTTCTAAAGCAAAGGAAAAGAGTGAAAACAAAATGTTTCAATAATTAAGGTAATTTCTCCATTGGTATGAGTGCACAACTAGAGGACAAGAACAAAGAACAAACAATACATAGCTTAAAGGTCCAGAAGTATCTATTGTTGACATGCCTACAGAAAATCTTGGACGCGTGCATATGAATCATAGAAATAATGTCAACAATAAGCAGTGTCAAGGAGCTTTCTGTAACTCTCAAAAACCGAGTATGTTAACAAAAAGACCAAGTATCTTGAATAATGTTTATCTTCAAAAGCAACATGCAACCGTAAATGAGGGGCATTCTCCAGCTAAAATCCATTTCACAAACACATGTGAATTTCAGGCCAATGATTTCTTTTCCAAATACAAAAAATTCACATGTAACTGTGATGATCATTTAAACTGTTTAAGTCTTAATCGTAAATATGGCATACATTACTTAGATGCAGGGTACACCAAGGGAGGTTTTTCGACTGGAAGCCAATAAGAAAACAAAATACTAACAGACAGAAATTATACAGGGCTACAAAAATACCTCAATAGGATCTGGGGGTACAGGATGTTCATCAATAATTTTCTCTTCGTCCTTGGATGCCTTGCGAGGTATGTCAACAGATTCATGGCTATAGCTTTTCCTCTCTAAGCCACCAAACCCATTGCCATGATTTTCACGGAACAATTGTGAAGTTGTATCCCTGGCAAATTTGGTTACGAGGGAAAATTTTTCCAATACATGAATTGAGAGATCTCGAGCAGGATCATTACTCTTATGTCTCTGCCTCCCATGATTTTGAGAAAAACTAGAAGTGCCATCACTTATGGCACCACCAGTCCTGTCTAGGTTTCCATATGATTGAGATTCATTAGAAGAAAGCGCTAGAGACAACCCGTTTGGAACAGAAGCAGCAGCACCAGGCAGCTCTAAAGAGGATAAAGTTCTCTGAGGAAAGCAGTCAAACCATGAAACGTTAGAAACATTAAAGGATACAAGACATAACCAGAAAGAAGTATTGACCCTTTGAAGTTAGATTTTGACTATCTAGACCAATTAAGGGGAGATCCAGAAGCATTTTTTGTTATTAAACACTGTCTTGGAGAAAAACAATACAATCAGAAATTTGAGGTTACCAAAGGAGCAATCATCCAGAACAAAAGAAAAATGATCCCACGCATACCTGGAGAGGGCTCTGGAAATCATTCACAAGGAACACATTTGCATCTTCCAGCGACCTGCAAATGGCAGTGTAACATTATTGTAATCAAATAAAATTTGACGAGATAACTACACAATAAAAAAATGGTAAGGGAGTACAAAAATTTTGACAGCTAATAAATGATTGCAGTTGCACAATCTAAAGGGGGAAGAGCTTTTAAGTGAGGATGGGGACAGCCACCATGATTCCACAGGACAGTTAACATAAGCTTTCACACATGAAAACGTAGATTAATCTTAAAAAATCACAGGACACTGAAACAATAACAAACCTCACAACAAAAGCATGTTGCTTTATTGTAGCAAGGAACTCTTTAACTCCTCCATTGTAGAAGTAAAGAGGAGGATATGCGAGTCCTGCAAAACATGACCACTGTAAAAACATAATAAAACTTCCTAAAGAATAGACTGATTTGATATTGAACCTCCAGAACTATAACCATGATACAAACGCAAATATACACCCTGTAAAAACGGCTGCAAATATACACCCTGTAAAAACAGCTCCTAGAAATAAAATAAATACATCATGATTACGTTAAGAAACCTATAAAATGTTACATATAACATTTTTGTCAAGATCAAAAACTTGTCCATTCTAAAACGGAAATTTTTTTGACATTTAATAGTATAAAGCTCATACACCGAACACAACTGCCACCAAGCATTCATATAAGGAAAAACAACAATTCATACTCAGCAACTTGAATCAATTAATTTGTACAAGAGCAACAAAGGCAGTCCAAATGGGACGCCAAAGCAAAATTTTGGAAAAATATACTGCTAAACTTTTGCAGTCTTTGCAAGAGGTGTGTCGCAGAGTTTTAGGCCACAATAATATATATTGTCATTGCAAGCGGGGGGAGGGAATAATCATGAATAACAGCTGAATTCCAATTCCTGGCCAATACTCAAGTTACAACAACAAATACAACAATCCTTTCCAGGTTCTTTCTCTCTTAGTACTTATGAACAACTATACTAGCAACTATTGATCAAACATCAAAAGAGAGTAATCCACAGATATGTAACACGCACAATACATTTCTTTCCCATTACATTCATCTAATTCCCAAATCAACCAAATACGGAACAGCTTAAACTTCACTCACCTGAAGACAGCACCACGATCACATATGGCCACCCAAAAGCGGGAGTGTGTCTACGAATGGAGCGCACATCAGAAAACGGCACAGCTCTTATGGTGTAAAGGTTCCTATCTACATCACCCAATCAAAACCAATATACCAATATCGTATTCAGTCACCATCTTATTCAACATTAGAAACACCACAAAAAAAAAAAAAGAAAGAAAATCCAGGTAACAATCAACCCAACCTCTCTCGGAAAGCCTAGCATTCGAGTTCTGGCCTTTGTACGGAATCCACGTCTAACAGAAAAAAAAAAAAAACTCAACGATCAAATACACAAACTAAAACACCTAAACACCGGAAAATCGGTAAGAACCGTTTTACCATAAAGAGAGAGTTGCCTTGCTTGATGAGCTTCAACCTGCCGGCGATGTTCTCCGACGCGAACTGAGTGGGATGAATCGCAACGTTATCCTTGCTATACACGATCTCCGCTCCCTCCGGTTCGCTGGAGGAGCTCTGCTTCCCGCTACCGCTCCGCGTCATCATGACGCTCGCCGATCCCTGGCCATAATTTGTCAAAAAGAAAGGAAACAGTCAACATAAAACCCTAACTCCCGATTGCGATCGCAGTGGCAATGCGAGGGAAGGGGAGAGGGAGTGAATTGAATTTGATCGAACGGCTATCATATCACTCACTTGCTGTATAGAAGCGGCGTAGTCGGCGTCGTCGGATAAGTCGTGGAGGTCGGTTTCTTGCATGGCTGTGGAGTGGGAGGGGGGAAGATTCTGGGGTTTTGATGGAGCCTAACTGCCAACTGTGTGCGTGAATTATTAGAGACAGAGAGAGAGAGAGAGAGAGAGAGAGAGGAGGGTATATTTGATTTTGCTTAGTGAGTAAGGTAAGGAAAGAGAGGGGAATTTGAGAGAAGGGAAAGATTTTTGGGGGAAAAAAGATCCTTCCTATTGGCGTAGTAGCGGTTTCTGGTTCCCGGGAAAAAATGGGAGCTGTAAATAAGGAAATGTACCAGTAAAATTAAATCCGTCTGTGAGTTAAAAAAACGATTAAATCCGTAGAGTTGTAGTTGAACTGTTCAAGTGATACTCCTGGTGAAGTTCTCGAGTTCGAGTCAGCCTGTAAAACCCTTAAATGCGTCTCCATATATATTATTGTCTTTCTAATTGGATGTTCATTTTGGACTGAGAACATTTTTAATTACTAGCTTTTGTTCTCAAAATGTTAATGCTATAATTGTAATTAGTGTCTAATCATGTAATCTTGGTGTAGGATTAATTACTTTTAATATCCAAAGTTCAGTATCTTGATGTCTAATGATGTTTGAAAAATTGCTACAGACTAATAAGGCGTTGGGGAGAGAGATGAGTATGAAAACTTTGAAATAAAAAATATAATATCTTAGAAAGGATATTGTAATGCCGATTGTTAGTATATGTTTTATTATTTTTAAAAAAAAAATGTGTTATCACCTTTTTTATTTTTCATATCATATTAGTATTAGAGAAAGCTGATCATAATAGAATATTACAACAAATTATATAAGGTGTATCAACACTGAGTATTCTGTCATTTTGGTTCGGACAGGGTAATTTGGTTCGGTATTTGGGCTGACTGAATTGTCCCCAGGTTGTCCATACCAATGTTCAAACCGAAATTGAGCGAGATATTTCAGTTCGGACACCCTATGTCTAAATTGTCTAGATAACAAAACAACGCAAAAAAAAATCCAAAAAAAGGAAACAAATCTTGAAAATTCATAAATCCGAATTGAAGTTATATACACAATTGTCCACCGTAAATCCAAATTGAAGTTATACATCATAATATTCAAATTTAGGTTACAATTCTATTCAATTTGCATCCAAATTTTAAAAAGACTTGAATTACATAAAAGAAAAAGTTGAATTACATAACTTATATAGAAATTATTTTCCATCTTGATATAACCCAAAAATATACAGGCTCAAGAATGATAGGCCCATCGTGAAGCTAAGCTTAGGAACAACTAAGGCCCACTCTCTTAACAACGGAGCATTAAATGTCGAATGGCGAAGGCGCGCGAAAACTCGAAGGAAGGACGCGGACTTTCAGCAGTTCATGATGAGGAGTAGATGGAAAAAAGGGTTTTAGAAGGCCTTGTATGAGAAGTAACAGCCTAACCCTCTCCGTCTATAAATACCCCCCATTTTGTTCCTGTAAACTTAATCAATGGATTCATTAATAAAACTCTTTTGTTGATGTTTTCTATATCACATCTTTACTCATGATATCGTTGAAAGCCTAAGCTGGGTTGAGTTGATTACAAAAGAACATTCCTTTGTAATTCTATATAAGTTATGTAATTCAACTTTTTCTTTTATGTAATTTAAGTCTTTTTTTAAATTTGGATGCAAATTGAATAGAATTGTAACCTAAATTTGAATATTGGGATGTATAACTTCAATTTGGATTTATGAATTTTTAAATTTCCTTTCTTTTTTTGGATTTTTTTTGGTGTTGTTTTGTTATTTGGGCAATCAGACAAAGGGTGTTCGAACCAAAATTTGTTGACAAAAAATTAGGTTAATCACCTCTTAATGCTAAATTATGATTTAACCATAATTAGTCATGGTGAATATTTGATTTTGATGACTAACAAATTACAAGTGTGCTTTGAGCTTTCCTTGTGTTGATTTTAGCTTACAGGAGGAATTATGGTTTTTGTCAAAATTATATCTCAGAAACACGCCAGATGGTTTTTGTTGCAAGCATATCTACGAGCTGTCATTTTCAACCTTTTGTGCAAGTTGCGTGTGGTCCTCCAAGCAATTAAAACCCACTTCCAACGGTTTGAATTGGTGAACAAGTAAAGATGAAAGACTTTATGGAAGTGCAGAAGACTTTACCACCTAATTCCTACTCAACTCAAGAAGGTGGTCCAAACCTTCCAGATTTGGTAATACTTTGCAACCAAGGAGTTGATAAAGGCACAACGGTACCAAACTGAAGCTTTAATGAACTTAAGTCAACTAGGAGTTCAAAGAGCCATTGTAGCTTCTTTCCCCCCCCCCCCCCCCAACTCAGATTCTATAAAGAGGATCCATTACACCTTTGGAGACTTATCCCAACTATTGTGCAAAATCTGAGTGTATACTTGAGCTTGAAATTTTGGTATCAAGATTTGATTTTTCTGCTTGCATTGCTAAAAACATTCAAAGGTTTATTTGTAAGTAAGTCTTGGATTAGATTTGTTGGGTAGTCAAGTCTAGGATTAGATTTGAGGGTGGTATAGTAGGCTTAGGGACCGACCCAAATGCAGGCAGGCTGGAACCATAACCGGGCCGAACGCACCTTAAAGTGGATAGGAGGCCCATACGTTACGGATAGCTGGCTAAGACTCAAGGAAAAGAAACCCACAGAGGCCCTCAGATTAGAGCCACATGGACGAATCATAGCCGTACTTGTACACTACAAGGGGGCTATAAATATATATTGTACCATACCCTAAGGGGATAGGATATACTAAAACCCTAAAAGACCTACCCGGCCTTTAGGGACTATATCAGTGGCGCCGTCTCTTGGGCACGAACAAAGAAGGCCAGAAGCTCGCCGGTGATGAGTGAACGACGCAAACTCCATTGGGGTGACGACTCTGGCGACGGTGAAGATCATGCTCCGCCAGACGTGCATTCTCCTTTCGACTTTTCAACTTTGGATCAGCATAGGGAACGCCAGAGGAAGAGTGGTGAGCAGATCTACTCCGGAACTTCAAGAGCAGCGATGTATGAAGCAAGGCTACATGATATGTGGGAACACATAGAAGGCTTACGGCGGGAGGAGGAGTGGAACAGGAATCAAGATAACCCTACCCCTTCAAGTAAACATAAGCAGGTGATGGCCGTTGAAGAAGGTGACGAAGATGAAGGAGAAGGTGCAGATCTACCTAGGGAAACCCTTTTTGCAAGGAGATCTCGCGCAGATCCTTGTACAGTCCCATTCTTGTACAACCTCGAAATCACTTCATTTGAGCTATTCTTAATTATACAGTCCCATACCCATATAATTACGAAATCACCCCAACTGTATAGCCCCATCCCTACACAGTCTCAGGATCTCTCCTATTTCGGTGTGGATTCGGTTTGTTCCTGTGCCCCTCCGTCTAGAAGCCTGCCAGAAGCCGCTCCTTGTCCATGCTCATCCCGGCACCGGTGTTCACTTCCCGCCCTCATAGACCCCGGGATGTCATAGGCCCATCAGCTTCCGCTAGGTTCGTCCTCGAACCCTGCATCGTACTAGAGGAGTCCTGGAGCTCCGCTACCAACTGTAACGTCCCGGCTTGTCGACTGTCACTACAGACCAACACGGGACCTTTCCAACATGCTTTGTCCTCACTCGCACGTTTCCGGGGAGAACTTCCCAGGAGGTCACCCATCCTAGAATTGCTCCAAGTCAAGCACGTTTAACTTTGGAGTTTTTCTAGAATGAGCNTGCTCCAAGTCAAGCACGTTTAACTTTGGAGTTTTTCTAGAATGAGCACCGAAAAGGTAGGTGCACCTTGTTGATATAGTTAGTACCCATCAAACCGTTTAAGCTATTCTCAATTGTACAGTCCCATTCCTGTACAACCTCGAAATCATTTCATTTGAGCTATTTTTAATTATACAGTCCCATACCCATATAATTACGAAATCGCCCCAATTGTATAGCCCCATCCCTACACAGTCTCAGGATCTCTCCTATTTCGGTGTGGATTCGGTTCGTTCCTGTGCCCCTCCGTCTAGAAGCCTACCAGAAGCCGCTCCTTGTCCATGCTCATCCCGGCACCGGCGTTCACTTCCCGCCCTTAAACAAGAGGAATTTTACCAAAATGCCCTGAAACCCGGGATACGAAATCCAATACCAAAACATTATCTGAAAATCTTAATAAACCGAGATGTCATAAAGAACAAGAGTAAACCGGCTTATTAAGCCATAAATCAACCCGCCAACCAGCCAAAACATCATCAGGTATCAAATCCCGGTAACCCACCGATAATGTAATAAAAAACAAGAATGACTTCTCAATAGATTCCAATACAGCGGAAGAATAAGACAAAATAAAACAAGAGAAGAAAAAAATGATATGCATGTCGGATCTATGGATCCAACTGGGAGAAGAAGCACAGCTACCTGCTGGGATATCACGTCCGTACTCCGAAAAGGAAGAGAGAGACAGCACGCTAACTAAGAGTCTGAAAAACAACGGTGGCGATAATGTGAGTCGCCTACTCAGTGAGCAGTATAAATCTAGTTATGTAGGTGTGCAAAGCAAGCTCAAAAGGAGAGTAGAGATGTTGAGGCCCGTATCCCAATCTATATAATAAAAGTAATTAAATGAAGAGATTTACCAAAATACCCTTGAAACCTGGGATATGAATACCGGTGCTTCAGCACACAAATATTATCCATAGGAATTTATTAATACCGAGATGTCATAAAATGAAGGAGAATAAACCGGCTTAACAAGTCATAAGCCACCACGGCATCACGCCGAAATAACATCACAACATTAAACTCCGATAAAACGCCGATAAAGAAGTAAAAACATTTATGACATCTCAAATTAATTCACATGCAGCGGAAGGTGAAAATAATAATAAAAATCAAGTAGAAAATATCATGCATATGGGTCCTATGGATCCAACCGAGAGATGATGCACAACTACCTGCTGAAGTATCCGCGTCAGAACTCCGAGTCGAAGGTAAAGGTGAGGCAGCACGCTAACTAAAGTCTGAAAAACAACGGTGGCGATTATGTGAGTCGCCTACTCAGTGAACATTAAAAGTCTAAGTATACATGAAAGTGAAGTCATGCTCGTAGGGTGAGTAGTTCACGAGCACAAGTACAACATACAAGCAATATCAGAATCACACACCAACACATAACACCTTATTGTCATTGTCCATATTGTTTAAATTCAATGTATTGTTTTATTATTATTAATATTATTATTATTATGGGCCCTCTACTGTGAGTCAAGTCTCGGTAGTTCATCTGATCAGATCCGGGTGTGAAACCCAAGTGTCGAACCTCAGAAGGGGTAGATTCTGAGGTCTAAAACCACCGATAAATCTCGAGTGGCCGCTAGCTACCTGAGGGTGCACTCAGACACACCTAACTGGTGCAAGTCTTCCAGGGGTGCACCTACATCCCCTGGGATACCATGCTAAATAGTATAAAGTGACCCGAGGGTACCCAACCCTCCCTCGGGGCTACCAGCCGACGCCACAGTAGAATTTAATATTTTATTCTTAATTACACTTTTACATTTCTGTTGAAACACATTATGCTTTCCAGGGATGTGTGAATTCTATGTGCTTTGTTTCATCCGGGCCTTCGGCCCATAACCACACACTATCACCAAAACATAATACATGTTATATTCCATCACAATTTCTCATATCGAAATTAGGCATGTGAAAACAATCAGGTATACAATTCCAATCATCGCATGTAGCAAACAAGGCAAGTAAACAAACAAACCACACCAACATGCATTCACAAAACATATACAAAAAGACTTGTAATGTCACCTCAAAATGCAGATTATGACTTCTTCCCGAGTCTGAGTCTACAGCTCCCGAGATATCTCCCGCGCCTGAATACCGGTACATAATATAATCACTAAGCCAATTTTAGAAATAAGAACCTGTATGCATGCTAAAGGTATGCTTCAAACGAGTAATTCCCGACCCTAGCTATCCGATTATAAGACTTCCGGTCTAAATCCAAAAGAATATTTCCTCATTAATAACTCCAAAGAAAAGGAATCTAAGGTTCACCGATCTAAATCCATAAACGATTCCCGGGCCTAAAGCCCACTAACTCCTTAAATAAGAATCTCAGGCCGGGGCCCACTTCACTACGTTCATATTAACCGATTATGAAAATTGGGCTTCGAGCCGGTTCTTAATGTCTGTGAATTAATTATCTGTGTTTAGGCCTTAAGTCCATATCTTAAATCCATGAAACATTCTAAACTTTAAAATAAGGTTATTTGGGCCTGGGCTCGGTTTTTCCTAAAACCGTTCTAAGGTTGTTTCCGAACCCAAGAGTTGATCGGCCTATGATTCTATTCGTGTCGGTAAGTTCTCCCGGCCACACACTCTAACTCTCCGCTCTCGGTAATCCACTAAATCACTTGATACTTGAATGTATATAACGTTGAAGAATTCAATATTTAAGTACAAGTCAAAACCAAAACAAACCAAGGATAAATACCGTTTAATACTCGTAGAACAAGGAATATACTCCGTTGGACAGGACCCGAGCCTTCGCCGGAAAATTCCCGAGCTCTCGCCGGATTCCGGTCAACTCGCCGGAAAAACTTCCACAGCATCACCGGAAGCAACCACCACGCACTGCCACCATCCATACAATCACTCGTTTCAAACCAAAACCAACACCAACAACAACACGTATTAAGAAATTGGCATAGAGTCCTTACCGGAATGGAACAAATTAGTCGTCACTGCCCACCGTCCACCGCTCCAAGACAAATCCCGACGTCGTGACGAATCGCGCGTCTGCAAGCTCTGCCATCGGAAAACAGAACCACCAGCAACACGACTCGCCAAACCAAACCCATCGCACACCACCGCCGTCGAACACAGCATACAGAACCACCCATGCACCGTAATCAATTCAACACGAAAACTACAAATCGGAAAGAGCAAAACGGAGAAGAATCAGGGGAGGAAGAGATGGGTGGCTTACCTCGTTGAGGTTGCAGCCGCACGCGAGTCAGGGCCAAGCTCGCTCTTGGGTCCTCTTGATTGACACCGGCCGAACCGATCTCGGGTCTCGCCGTGCAACCCGCGACGGTGGTGACTCACGGGAACAGACGAAGGAGTGGTAGATGGTGGCGGCGGTGGCTTTGTGTCCCGACGACGATGACACGGAGAGTGGTGGCGACGATGACGAGAGAGGAAGGAAAATGGTGTTGGTGTCGGCGAGAGAGAAAAAAAACAGGGGAGGTGGTTTTGATGCCCAAACGAAAGAGAAGAAGAGAGGAGTTATCAATGGAAAGGGGGGAAAAGCAGGCGTGGGGTTAATGGCGTGATTGAGGTGGGTAGTGGGAGGCAATGCCATTGAGGATGGCGGCGGCTGAGTGGAGAAGAAACGGGAAGAAGAAAAAGAAAAGGAAAGGAGAAAAGAAAGAAAGAAAAGAAGAAGAGGAAGGCTGGGGTTAGGGCTTGACCCGCCAGCCGATGACACGTCGTTGGCTTGGCGCGGTCAACCCGCCTTAGTTGACTTTTTTTTTTCAAAAACCCCAAAACGACGTAGTTTAAACTAAAACTACGATAAACGTCGTGTTTCGTCCCGAAACGCGTTTTAGGTCCGACAAAGCTCTAAAGCGACACATTACCGCCTACAATTAATGAATCTAATGGAAAATAAATTAATTTTATTTCCATTACCGAAATCTGAAATTTTTTATAAATCCAAAAACGAAAACCGGGGTGTTACAAGAGAAACAAGCACAAGTAAGCAAAAGAGAAGATAGAGACACTTCCCTGGCCCTGAAAGCTTGGATGGCCGAGATACAACACGCCAATAGAGCTCTTCGCTCTCCAACGAACACCAATCTATGCCCCAACAGAGAAGATAAAGACACTTCCCTGGCCCGACAATCAACTACTGCTTGATGTCTGGACAACCAATCCATGCCAAAGATAACATCAAACTCTCTCAAGTCCATGACAGCAAGATCAGAAGGAAAACTCTCACTATCATACTCTATCGATACATCTCTACAAACTCGATCAACAACTACTATATCACTAGTGGGTAAACGGACTCTCAGGGGTCTACTTAAGTTATCATCCTCTATGTTATGCATGGTCATGAATGCACGTGATACAAAAGAGTGTGTTGAGTCTGGATCAACTAAAGCATGTGCATACTGACCAAAAACCATAAAGGTACCTGCTATGACCTCTGGAGCATCAGCAGCCTCCTCCCAAGTGATGGCATAAACCCTAGGAGCTGCAGCAAACTAAGTCGCACCCCCGCAGTTCGAAGCTCCAGAACCCCCACGACCTCGTCCCTGCTGTCTGCCATCCCTGTTCGGACCAGAAGAAGCAGCACCACTGGCCACAGAACTCTGTATTGTATACTGGGAACTACTGCCACCATTATCCCTAATCCACTTGTAACAAGCTGACTTCTAGTGTCCCGACTTATTACAATACCAGCATGTACCCAAAAATCGTGCCGAGGAACCCCGTCCCTGAGATCCAGACTGATAGGACCGTCCTCCCGAGGATCTGCCTGGTCCATCCTGATAACTCGGCCCTACGAACCTCGGTAAGAAGAACCCTGTCCACCAGAATAATCTGCATCTCTGGCATCAGAGTACTGTCTCTTCTGTCCAGAAGCAGATGACTGCTTCCTCTGCTCGGCTGCCCGAGCCTCTTTCCGGATCAATTGAACTGTCTCAGTATCAAAAGCAGCCTCAAAAACAGCCTCCCAAGTCTTGTGCATACCACCAGCCACAGCTATCACTAGATCAGTGCGTAGGGCACTAACAAACCGCCTACACTTAGCCACCTCATCGGGCACAAACTCCTTGGCATAGGAGAGAAGGATGTTGAACCGGATCTTGAATGCCGATACCGACTCATCTAGCCCCTGCTTCACTTCCAGAAACTACTTTTTTTGCCCCTCTAAAAAACCAACAGTGAGAAACTCCTTGTAGAATTTCTTCTTGAAATCCTCCCAAGGCATCTTCACCGGCCTCGATAGGTTGGCCACAAGTTCCTGCCACCATGTCAATGCATAACCCATGAACTTGTGTGCCACAAAACGAGCCTTGTGCTCAGGTGCACAAGTGAACTTCTCCAGAACATTCTCCACCTGGCGAAACCAATCATCGAACTCCTTGGCTTCGCCCTCCTCATCAGAGAATTCCTTAACCACTGACTTATCCATATGCCTATATCCACTCTCCATACCACCCGCTGCAGCAGGTGCAACCAGTTGGGCACCCTGCTGCTGCTGCTGAAACTGCTGGAACTGGTGCCACTACAAGAAGGCCTGATACTGCTGGAATGCTGGGTCCACAACAGGTGGTACATGTGGCACTACATTCTGTTCTCCTACACCTGCAGCATCATTCCCTGCTGCATTATTGTTCCTTTGTCCAATGGGAACCTGCATCACCGACATGTTGTCGGAGACATGAGTAGCGGCGTCATCCTCAGCATTGTGCTGCCCCTGGTGATCCATATCGACGCCTATATGAATGCAAATGGGTCAAAACACTTTTAAAGTTATAAATCTGGAAACAAGCTTAAACACAGAAATCACTTCGAAAATAAAGTTTAAAACACTTTTAAAACCAAGGATCTAAAGCCTGCTCCGCTACCAAGCTGAAACGCCCGTATCCCAATTTTACAAATAAAATACTTAAACAAGAGGAATTTTACCAAATTGCCCCTGAAACCCGGGACACGAAATCCAATACCAAAACATTATCTGAAAATCTTAATAAACCGAGATGTCATAAAGAACAAGAGTAAACCGGCTTATCAAGCCATAAATCAACCCGACAACCAGCCGAAACATCATCAGGTATCAAATCCCGGCAACCCGCCGATAATGTAATAAAAAACAAGAATGACATCTCAACAGATTCCAATGCAGCGGAAGAATAAGACAAAATAAAACAAGAGAAGAAAAAAATGATATGCATGTCGGCTCTATGGATCCAACCGGGAGAAGAAGCACAGCTACCTGCTGGGATATCCACGTCCGTACTCCGGAAAGGAAGAGAGAGACAGCACGCTAACTAAGAGTCTGAAAAATAGCGGTGGCGATAATGTGAGTCGCCTACTCAGTGAGCAGTATAAATCTAGTCATGTAGGTGTGCAAAGCAAGATCGAAAGGAGAGTAGAAAAACAAGCACAAGTAAGCAAACACACAATAACCAGTACCAACATGCCAACAACATATAAGCAGACAGTATGTTTTACATCTGTTTGTGTGTTAATTTTGTTATTATGTTTATTATTCAGGGCCCCCTACTGTGTGCGTCAAGCTCGGTCTCGTCTCATGAGACAACCAGGGCGTAAGCCCAATATAACCAGGCATATAGCCCAAATATAACCATAGAGAGAGAGAGAGACAGAGAGAAAGAGGGAGGTAGAAGGGGGGAGGTAGAAGGAGGGAGGTAGAATCGGTCATCACAGACCCATATGCTAAACCGCATATACCATGCTATCCTGCATGCAAACCCGAGGGGTATCACTTCCCGCTCGAACCAACCGGTCATCAGCACACAGTAGTATATCTTTTATTGTATATTATTCTTACTCATACTTAAGAGTTCATGTGTGCCAAAAGTAATAATTTAACAGGGTTGTGTGAATTATTCATTAAATCAACATCCGGGTTTCCAACCCACATCACATCACATAGTTCACCCAAAATCATATCACATGTTGTATCTCATAACAGTTAAACAAATCATGCTCGCCAACCAATGGTAACACACAGGCACACAATACAGATCATGGCATGTTAGCAAACAAGGCACGAAACTCAGACAAACTCAACTAACAAGCACATGCATACAAACATAAAAAGACTTATAAAGTCACCTCAACGACGATGATCCTGTGGAGCTTTCCCCAAGATAGATCCTCCAGCTCCTGAGGTATTACCCGTGCCATATACAAGCCGAAGAAGAAATCTGCACCGTCGGAACAAAACCCGAGCCCTCGCCAGAAATTCCTGAGCTCGCCGGATTCCGGTTACCTTGTCGGAAAAATCACAGCAACCTCCACAGCAATTCTGCTACCGGAATAGAGGAGGTGAACTAAGCCAATCCGGATTCGCCCGGATTTTGTTGAATGGAAACAACACCAACATCCCCCCAGTGAGGGCGGCGGCTCGCCGTGAACTCGCCTCGAGTTCTCTGCAGTCGACCCCGGCCGGTATGCTCGCCCGAACTCGATGAGGCAGGTGGTGCAAGAAGGGGACGAGATCGGCGATGGCCAAGAGTGCGAGGACGAGCACACGAGGAGCGGTACTTACCGACGACTCGAAGCAGGCGGCAGCGGCTCCACCCCGAGCAGCGGTGCGGCGAGAGCGAGAGGAGAAAGAAAAGAACCGGGGAAGAAGAGAAGAGAAGAGAAGAGAAGAGTGGAAGAGAAGAGAAGAAGGAAAAGGAATGATTGGGTGGGGCGCCATCGGTGTGTTTGGGTGGGGCGCCGTCGGTGTGTTTGACGACATAGTTTAGTCCAAAACTACTATAAACCCCGCGTTTCTTCCCGAAACACGTTTTATCTCCAACGAAAGTCGTACCTGACATACTAACCACTTAATACTGATATAACCAAGGTAAAATAATTTATTTTCCTAGTCCAAAAATCTGGAAATTCCTCGAGGGTAAAATTGGAATAAAAATTCCAAAAATTCCATAAATTTAAATTATGAAAATCCGGGGCATCACACTAGCTGTACAGATGACAGAGAAGTGCCTATCCCCTTAAGTCCAGCCCTAACAGCAAGAACCCTGCCAAAAGAGTTCAAGATGCCTGTTCTAGATCCATACGAAGGGGAGACTGATTCAGAAAGGCATGTAGCACATGTCAAGATCACGGTGGGAGCCCAAACTACTGATGATGACATCTTGAGTCGAATGTTGGCTCTTTCTGTGAGAGGAAATGCCCAGGACTGGTACGTCAGCCTCCCAGGCAGATCGGTCACATCGTTTGATGACCTCTCCACAAAACTGGTGGACAGGTTCCGGGCAAGTGCACAACCAAAGAGAGTGTCGGCATATCTTTTCCAAATCAAACAAAATAAGGACGAGCCATTGAGGGAATACATAACAAGGTTTAATAAAGAAACTATGCAAGTTAAGAATTGCAATATAGGCATCCTGGAAGCTCTCAAGCGGGGTTGTCGGGCAAGAGAGTTCACAAACTCATTGGCAAAAAAACCACCAGAGGATATGGCGCAGTTAATAGCTCAGGCAGAGAGGTACATACGCCATGATGATGAAGTTTGGTCGAAGCGAGTAGAGAAGTGTTCGAAACCCTCTTTTAACCGAAGGCAAAGAGAAGGCGGGAACCTGATAGGTTTGACCGAAGGCCAAAAAGGTGGGAAGATAGGGCGGAACCATTGCGAATGACCCCATTGACAGCTTCCAGAGGTCAAATCCTGAATATCATGACTAGGGATTACAAAAGAGAAACAAGGTGGCCAAGACCAATGGCGAACCCAACTAAACCAAACAGTGGAGCTCCTTACTGTCGGTTCGATAAAGAGCATGGTCATGATACAAAACGATGTTATAACTTGAAAAGAGAAATCGAGAGGCTTATCAAAGAAGGACATTTAGAGGAGTTCTTGGCAGAGGTACAACGGAGTGCTGAAAGAGAAGGAAGGAATGAGACACAAAGGGAAGCTGGAGGTCAGCAGGGGGCGGATGAGGAACAATACATGTTATCGAAGGAGGGGCACCCTCTGGAGATCAGAAGCCGAAGTATGGGGTCAGGAGGCTTACTACACCTAGCTGAACGATGAAAGTAGAGCAGGAGATAACCTTCACTCAAAGTGATGCGAAAGGAGTGGAGTTTCCCCCATAGTTATGCGTTGGTGGTGGAAGCTGTGGTTGAAGACTACAAGGTCAGAAGGGTACTGGTAGACACGGAAAGCTCTTATAACATAATAGAGCCAGGGGTCCTGGATCAGCTGGGTGTCGGAAGGCAGCGGATTTAGAAGACTAAAGTGGAACTCTATGGTACCGAGAGGAACGAGCTAAAGGAGAGGGGAAGTGTAGAGCTGATGTTGACTATGGGGAAGGAACCTAAATTGAGGGCTGAGCTGCAGACATTCATAGTCTATAAGATGGGGACGCCCTACAATATGATCTTAGGACGTCCTTTCCTTGCAGATTATAGAGCAGCATTGCACCACAATTACTTAGTCATGAAGTTCCCGACCAAAGCGGGTATTTGTGAAAAGAAGTAATGACGAAGAGTGTAAGGGAACGTGGAAGGAGGCGCTGGTTATGGAAGAATCCTGTGTGAAGGAAGAAAAGAAGGAGGCTGGGAAGTTGGAGAAAATAGAGAGCATTTGAATTAAAAAGGAGGATCCTGGTAGCTGCACTAACAGGGGAAAACAGCTGAGCAGTAGTGAAGTGAGTCAGCTACAAAAGCTCTTAGAGAAATATCAAGATGAATTTGCTTGGTCGGCAGCTGATATGCCGGGAATCTCACCTGACATAGCTTGCCATAAGTTAGACATAAAGACAGGAGCAACGCCGGTCATGCAGAAGAAAAGGAGGTTCGCTCGGGAGAGAAGCCAAGCAATTGAGGGAGAAGTCTCCAAACTATTAAAGGTAGGGGTCATCCTGGAAGTTCAGTATCCGGAATGGTTGTCTAATGTAGTGCTGGTCAAAAAAACCAACGGCAAGTGGAGAATGTGTGTGGACTTCACGGATTTAAACAAAGCCTGCCCAAAGTATTGCTACCCACTCCCAACTATTGATCAATTGGTCGATGTTGTCTCAGGGTGGATCCATAAGTCGTGAAATATACATGAAGATCCATGAAGGATCTAAGTTGTCTGAAGTAACTAATTCTCGGGAAATTACAAAATTTGGAGTTAATCTTTACATGATCATTATAAGTATGGATAAATTTATGTTGATATGTTTAGTGATTGGAACTCCAGAAGAAGCTTCCAAATACCGTGCTATTAGACATGTCCTGGAGTACCCTGTCTAAGTACAATATGTATTGCTTGTAACATAAAACCTGAAGCTTTTGCTATAAATACATATTCTATTATCTTGGTATATGGAATTATTTTAACCTTGTGAGGCCAAGGTGCATCTAGTTGGTTTTGCAGATGTAGGTCTTTTATTTGATCCACATAAAGCACAGGCAGATACATCAAGTATCATTGTGACCAGAAAACAAATTATCGTTGTTGCCTCTTCAAATAATGGAGAAATTGTGTTCATACATGAAGTTAGCCGAGAATGTGCTTGGCTAAGATCGATGATGCAGTATAGTCAAGATTCATATGGATTAGTTAGCGAGAAAGATGTTCCAACAACGATTTATGAAGATAATGTTAGCTGTATTGCCCAATTGAAGGGAGGATACATCAAGAATCATTCAAGTGACATCTGGCAGATTTATTTACAAAATCAGTTCCTACTACAACTTTTGAAGAATTGATGAAGAGGATTGGTTTATGGAGGATTCGAGATATCAAGGGATGTCAAAATCAGGGGGAGTAGAATACGCACTGCACTCTTTTTTTCCTTCACCAAGTTTTTGTCCCACTGGGTTTTCTTGGTAAGGTTTTTAATGAGGCAGTACTTCCTAAGCGTATTCTATCAAAGGTGCAATGACATTCAAGGGGGAGTATTATAAATAAATTATGGTGAATGTCATTGTTACCATCTAGTAAAACTCATTTTTACCATACCTAAATTTACCCCCGGTAAATACTTTACTCATACACCAAACTTCTACTTGGAATTATCTCTTTGGCTAATTACCCTCCATAATTCCATTTGTCCTAATCCTAATATCATCTTCCTTTACCTAACATCCCTTTGATTTTATTATTTTTAAATTAATCATACTTATTTGTTTTTATCCTCCCATTTCCAACTAAATACCCCTTTATTCCTTCACTTTCATACACTTACAACCCACCATAAACTTCACTCTCTTCTCATTCCATACACTTCTCTCCCAATCTCCCTCCATCTAAATTTATTATTCTCCTATATATTATTATCAAAAGTGTATTATTATTACCAAAGTTGTATTATTACCTTGATCAAATTTGATCAAGTTTGTATTATTCCATCAAATAGTGAAAATCTCTCCAAATTTTATAACACTTTTTTTTTATGAACAATATTCAATTCTCAAAAAAACAAAGCATCGATATTATAAGCGTAAGTCCTTGCTCAAATGGGACCCGTGTACTTTGGAAAATCTAAAATGTATCAACTTTATTGTTTGGATTCAATTGTTCAATACTCCATTGAGAATAACCAGGTTAGGATTATTGCCTTGATAAATCCATACTATATCTGGTAGTGAATACCCTTTAGCCAAATGTCGATGCCAGCAGCACAAACGTTAAAGGCTCACAAGTCACATCGTACGAAGTGAAAATTGTCTAGATTTACCTAAGCTAGCTAACCACCTCCTAACATCACACCAATACCGGTCCAGTTCAATCTGCATCAGACCTAGTATTACGGGATAAAAATCACAGCTCAAGCACACTTTTGTTCACAAAAGAAGAAATAAACAAATCCATTTCATCCGCATACACTCAAATTTTATCTAGCCACCTATTGTGAAACCTACACCATGGGAGAAGTTGATCCAGCCTTCATTCAAAAGAATCAAAACCCAGAACATGTACAGGCCAAAACTTGAGATCATCAAAGCTGAAGGTATACCTATAATTGACCTCTCCATACTCAACTCTCCTGACACCAACTGACCAGCAGACCCTCATGCACTAGAAGGTCTAGTGAAGGAGGTAGGAGAAGGAGATGCATGCTAGAAGTGGGGGGTTTTCCAAATCATCAATCATGGAGTATCACTGGAAAAGTAGCATCTGTATCTTTATAAAAATAGGCATACAATTTGATTTTCTAGTGAATAAAATTATAAAATCGTAATGTAATAATATTTTAAAGTATTTATAAGATATTATTGGATAATTTTAATAACTTCAGCCTTAAATGTTAAAATAAGTTTTGTATTAAATTAGTCAAATATATATATATCCTAAGTATAATCGGGCTATATATAGGTACCTATTGGGTTAGTGGATCAACCCGCAATCACCTGCTAAGCTTTGTGTTGTGTCGGGTCATTTAATTAAACGGGTTGAAAATCTCTTATCTATACTTACTAATTTTGAGTCGGATTTTCACGTCAAAACCCGTTTTGCCAAGTCTAGGTTCGATCAGCTGGAAGTTTTTAGTTAAGCCCTATTTATGTGATATGGCCGAATAATGGTAGCGGTAATCTTTGAACCCACTAGTGGTCTCTGGTTTATGACACATTAATTAAGGTGAACTGCTGTACCTAACGAACTCAAGTCCGATCAGCTGGATGCTTGTAATCAACCCTTATTTATGGGTAAAAAAGTTTTTCTTGTCCCTTCACTTTTTTGTTTTCGCATTTGTTGTCCCTCTTCCTTTTTTTTCACTCAACCTGTCCCTCAACTCTTAATTTACCGGGTCACCTTGTCCTTATTACCACCTACAGCCGGTTGGTGCATGTGAGGCTGACACGTGTCCGTGGGACCCACTTCATCTGATTTTATTTTTTTCTCTTTCTTTCTTTCCTATTTTCTATTTTCCGGAAATCCTTTTTAAATTTTACTATATTAGTTTTTTTCTTCAATATAATTTATTTAATATTTTTTTCTTCTATGGTGAATTAATTGCCACTTAGGTGCAAAAAAAATTAATTGCTCTCTGGTGAATTAATTGCCACTTACCAATAAATTTAATTACCAATTATGTACCAAAAAAATATTAACGGCCAATTATGTATCAAAACAAATTAATTGTCAATTACACCAAATGAGGGCATAAGCCATAAAGTACCAAGAAAACCCACCAAAAAAAGAAATAATTGGCAATTACCCATTCTCCCTCTCCACCGAATCCCATTCCACCAACTCCAAACAGAACAAAAACTGAAAAAAAAGAAGAGGAAGTAGTAACAATCAAACCCCCACTCAAGCCCACACTCTACCTCCAAAACCACGTCGTTTAACTCCAACCTCATTAGTTTCTTCCTTTCACTCCAAATCGCAGCTCCGATCCAACATCACCACCACCACCACTGGTCGTCCCTGATAAAAAAAAATGAAGGAGAAGAAGGAGAAGCAAACCGGATTCTAGAGATGGGCAATTGCTTCAGTACTGTTAAGTCTACTCCTCATCTACTTCCCCCAAAACCTCCTCCACTTCTCCTCCCCCCTTCCCCAGAAATCTCCACACCCCTCACCAGCCTACGACCCCGTACTCTCCCCCTCAAGAAACTTTTAACAACTTTTATTTCTCCATTTTTACAATACAAATCCCACTATAAAAACGAACCGGTTAATAACTCGAACCGTACTCGGGGTGGATCTTACCAACGGAGGGCACCGCCGCGGCCCTTGACGAGCTTAAGGAGGGGGTGGGGTCGGGCGGATTCGAAGGCGTTCCTGGTGGGTGGTGATGGAGAGCTCGAGGTGGAGGAGGGGTTTTGCAGAGAGGCGGTTGTGCTGGATGTCGAGCCAAACGTGGCTGTGACGGTGGCCGAAAATGGTGCCAATCACCATTGTTCTTGAGCGACGCGACGGAGGCGACGAAGATTGGGTCCGGGCAAAAGGAGTCTTCCTAGTCTTGGTCTTGGTCTTGGGTTTGAGGGACTTGGGTGGTTAGAGGGAGGTCAAGATATTCGCGGAGGGAGCTGCTGATGCGCTTCTTCGTGGTGGTGGTGGTGGTGGCAGTGACGGTGGCGGGGCAGAAGATGATGGTGGTTGAAGGGGAGAAGCAAAGGAGGAGGCATCGACGGAGGCTGTCGATCTTGGTATGGTTGTTTTTTTTTGGGTGTTCTTGATTTGGTGATATAAGGAAGGAGGGTTAGGTTGGGGGTTGTTTCTTGACAAGAACAAGAATTAAAAAAGAAGAGGAAGATGGAGATGACAGGGGTTGGCGGCGATGGTTTCTTTACTTTGATCTTATCAGCTTTTTTCTTTTCTTCTTTTAATATATAATAAAAAGAATAAAAAGAATTTGATATTTAAAGAAAAAAATTAATTTTGTTTTAAATTAAAAAAACTTATTTCTTTTTTTCTATTATTAAAATACAAAAATAAAAATATAATAAGAATTAAAAATTTATAGACTGCGGGCCCTATAGACACGTGTCAGCATTACAAATGAATTACCGGCTATAACATGTAAAAAGGACATGGTGGCCCGATAAAACGAGACTTCAGGGACATGTTGAGTGAAAAAAAGGAAGAGGGACAACAAATGCGAAAACAAAAAAGTGAAGGGACAAGAAAAACTTTTTTACCCTTATTTATGTGATTTGGCCGAATATAGCCCTTGATATAGTGGTGATAGTGACCATTGAACCCACGTCTATAAGGGTAAATAGCATATATAGGGTCCGTACTATTTCAAAAGTACTGTTTGGGAGTCTATATTATTTTTTGTCCCTTTTATGGGTCTGTACTCTTATTTTTCGTCCCTTTTAAGGGTCCCGGGAAGCCCCGCTGATGACGTGGACTGCCCGAGACCCCTAAAAGGGACGAAAAATAAGAGTATAGACCCGTAAAAGGGAAAAAAATAGTACAGGCCCCCAAACGATACTTTTGAAATCGTACAGACCCTCTTGTTCTCGGTCGTTTTCCCTAAGGGTTAGTACATTGGTTTTTTGCTATTTTTTCAAGTTTCGAGATAAGAGTGGAGACTAATACTATCCTTTACATCATGTTGAAATAAGAACGAGGAAAAAAATTTGAACCAAAACGAGTTCCAGACGAGAAGTTATGGCCATTTTCGAATTTACGGCACGAGTTTTATGCTAATTTTTTAAATTTCGAGCTAAGTGTGGAGACTGATACTATTCATTAGAAAAAAATTTGACCCAAAACGAGTTCCAGACAAGAAGTTATGGCCATTTTCGACTTTACGGTAGTTTCCTTAGGGGATAGTATACGAGTTTTTTCCCCGAGTAAGTCGCATATATAGGGTCCGTACTATTTCGAAAGTATTGTTTAGGGTCTGTACTATTTCTTGTCCCTTTTACGGGTCTGTAGTCTTATTTTTCGTACCTTTTAGGGGTCTTGGGCAGTCCATGTCATCCCCCAAAGATGCAATTTACCCCGTCTATAACGTGTAAAGTCAATTAAGGTGAACTAGTATGGTCTATCTGATGAGGAGGATCTAAATGCTAGGATGCAAACTGAAGGGACCATGATGATTCCACAAATATAACTTTTTTTGACAGACAAATAAAGACGGACACCTTTTAGCCAAATGTCGACGTCATGTCACATGCCAGCACAAACGTTACAGGCTCACAAGTCAGTTTTCCCAAGTGAAAATTGTCAAGATTCACCTAAGCTAACCACCTCCTAACATCACCGGAATACCGGTCCAGGTTCATTCTGCTTCAAACCTAGTATTACAGTATAAAAATCACAGCTCAAGCACATTTTTGTTCAGAAAAAAAAAAAGAAAAGAAATAACAGATCCATTTCATCCATATAACCTCAAAATTTATCTAGCCACCTATTGAAAAACATACCATGGGACAAGTTGATCCAGCCTTCATTCAAAACCCTGAACACAGGCCAAAACTTGAGATCATCAAAGCTGAAGGAATACCCTTAATTGACCTCTCCATACTCAACTCTCCTGACACCAATTACTCACCAGACCCTCATGCACTAGAAGGTCTAGTTAAGGAGGTAGGAGATGCATGCAGGAACTGGGGCTTTTTCCAAATCATCAATCATGGGGTGTCGCTGGAAAAGCGGCAAAAGATTGAGAATGAATCAAGGAAATTTTTCGCTCTGCCTATAGAGGAGAAGAGAAAGGTGAGGAGGAGTAGGAAAGATCAGAGGAAATCTTAAGATAACAATAATAAAATTTGAAGTAAGTTTACACTATGGAATACCAATAACAAGTAATTACCTTGACAACAGTATTGGTTTAATATTTAATTTCAAAAGAAAAGAATTAATGAATCAAGATGATTATCCTTTTACAATAACATATGCTGTAGGATATGCACTAAGTAACTCTCA
>JAKUCV010006738.1:3031-34595 GCA_028386065.3 Turnera subulata | reverse complement strand
AGCTCAAGGAGAGGCGAGGATCCTATTCCAGAGTCTCTAATACGGAGCCCTCTAATCGGGGAAGAACTTCTAGCCCCAACAAGTTAGTAACTACTCCAAAGACGGCGAATCCTTAGCCAACTTTTGGAGCTAAGAATTCAACTTCTTCGACCACACAGTAAACTCCAAAGGCCAACACTCGACAATGCTTCAAATGTCATAGTTTTGGTTATATTGCATCTGATTGCCCAAATCGGAAAATTGTTTCTTTGGTAGAAGAAGAGATTGAAGAGGAGACCGTAGAGGAAGATAAAGAAGAACTCGAAGAGGAACACGTGACATATGCCGATGAAGGTGATTCTCTAGTCATTCAAGGAACTTTGACTATGGAAGAAGTTGAAGCTAATGATTGGCTTCGAACAAATATTTTTCACACTCGGTGCACTTCACACAACAAAGTTTGTGACGTCATCATCGACAGTGGGAGCTGTACAAATATTGTAGCACCTCACATGGTGGAAAAATTGCAGCTGAAATCTGAAGCACATCCACAACCTTACAAACTCCGGTGGTTACAAAAGGGAGGCGATGTCAAGGTAACAAAACGATGCTTAGTGCAATTTTCCATTGGTAAAAATTATGAAGATGTTGTTTGGTGTGATGTAGTACCTATGGATGCTTGTCATTTACTCTTGGGTAGACCATGGCAGTATGATAGAAAAGCTATCCATGATGGATTCAAAAATACTTATGCCTTCATGAAGGATGGTTTTAAGATTGTTCTTGCACCATTAAAGCCGGAAAATATTTTCAAACCTATTTTAGGGGAGAAAAATAATCTACTTTCTAGTAGGGAAGTCAAGAAGGCTATACATGAGGAAGAAAACATTTATGCTCTTATTTTTGTGGAAGATTCTTTATCTTCACAGGAACAAGTGCATCCATTAGTGTAGCCTCTACTTCAGCAATTTCATGATGTAATTCCAGAAGATATTCCAGGTGGTTTGCCGCCCATGAGGGACATTCAACATTGTATCGACTTGCTTCCTGGTGCAGTCCTTCCTAATAAAGCAGCATACCGGATGAATCCAACAGAAAGCCAAGAATTGCAGCGACAAGTTGATGAACTTATGGCTAAAGGATTAATACGTGAAAGTATGAGTCCTTGTGCTGTACCAGCCCTTTTGGTACCAAAGAAAGATGGATCATGGCGTATGTGTGTTGATAGCCAAGCAATCAATAAGATCACCATCAAGTATCGATTTCCTATCCCTCGACTTGATGATCTTCTTGATCAATTGCATGGAGCAAAGATATTCTCAAAAATTGATCTTCGAAGTGGCTATCATCAAATTAGAATGTGGCCAGGAGATGAATGGAAGACGGCTTTCAAGACTCGCAATGGTTTGTATGAGTGGCTAGTCATGCCATTCGGATTATGTAATGCTCCAAGCATTTTTATGAGACTCATGACTCATGTTTTTAGACCATTCATGGGAATATTTGTTGTTGTCTATTTCGATGATATTTTGATCTATAGCAGGTCTCAAGAAGAGCATTTGGAACATCTGCACAAAGTATTTCAGACCTTGCGAGAGCAAAAGCTATATGCCAACCTGAAGAAGTGCCATTTCTTTACAGATAATGTTGTCTTCCTTGGCTACATAAGACAACATTATCTCATCCGAAGGAATCATGGAAGATCCAAGCAAGATTGAAGCTATTTCTAGCTGGCCAACTCCAACTTCTTTGCATGACATCAGGAGTTTTCACGGTCTTGTTTCTTTTTATCGCAGGTTTATTCGAGGCTTTAGCACTCTTATTGCTCCAATCACAGAGTGCTTGAAAGGTGGATCATTCCATTGGACTGAAGCAGCTCAAAAGAGCTTTGAGCTTGTGAAGAAAAAAATGACAGAAGCTCCAGTCCTAGCTCTTCCAAATTTTGACATCATTTTTCAAGTGGAATGTGATGCTTCAAATGTCGGCATTGGTGCTGTGCTCAGTCAAGAAGCAAGGCCCATTGCTTTTTTTAGTGAAAAGTTGAGTGACTCTCGAAGGAAGTATTCTACTTATGATAAGGAGTTCTATGTAATTATTAGAGCTCTTGATCACTGGAGTCATTATCTATTTCCAAAAGAGTTTGTTCTCTACATCGACCATGACGCCTTGAAATACTTGAGCAGCCAACACAAGTTGACAAAGCGACATGCTAAATGGGTTAAATTTTGCAGCCATACACTTTCTCTCTCAAACACAAGTCCGACAAGCTCAACCAAGTGGTTGATGCTCTTAGTAGAAGGCATTTACTGCTTAATACTATGGAGACCAACGTCCTTGGATTTGACGTAATAAAGGAGCTTTATCAAGATGATGCTGATTTTGGCTCAATTTGGCAAGCTTGCTCTGAAGGATCCATTGATCACTATTTCAAGCAAGACGGTTTTCTTTTCAAAGATAACAAGTTGTGCATTCCTCAGTGTAATAGCCCGGGTAAAAATTTGGATTTTTACCGGGACTGTAGAAGTCTTTCTACAGTGATTTACTGTTGAATTAATCCTGGGTAATTAATTCAAAGTAAATCGGGAGTCGTTTTTCGAAACCGAGAGTTTTCCCGCGCTCGTGATTTTCCCTTGGATTTTTCGGAACTAAGTTGGTATTTTTTGGGTTTCGGAATTTCTCGGAAAATCACACCGGAAAATAACTAAGGAGGTATCTGTTATTTTCTGGTCCGGATCGAGCTCGCCCGTAATACAGACGAATCGTATTATTGGTGCTCACATGATTAATAGTAAAAAAACAGATTAAAAGAAGGCAGCCGGTGGAAGAGGAGAGGAAGGGAAGAAAAAAAAAAGAAAAAAGAGAGAAGAAAAAAAAAAAGAGAGAAAAAGAAGAGAAAAGAGAGAAAAAGACAAGAGAGGAAAAAAGAAAAGAAAGAAGAGAGAAAAACAGAGGAAAAAAAAAAGAAAGAAAAAAAAGGAAGGGAACCGGGAAGGCTGCCGCGCCGGCCACCCTTCACCACCATCCATCTCCTTCCCTTCTCCTTGCAGCGGCGCCGCCCGAGCCGCCGACCTCTCCACCGTACCGCCCTTGCTCAGCCTCCACACGACGACGACGAGCAGAGAGTCGCGCCTCCTCGCCGTCCTCTCCCTGCTGCCGTCGCTCCACCGTTGTGGACGAACCGGGTCGCACGCCTACAGCTTCAGCAGCCCCGTCGCCGATCTTCCTTGCTGCTGCCGATGACCAGGACGTGCCACCCTCGCCTTCGCCTCGTCCCCGCCAGTGTCATCGCTCGCCGTCCCACGTCGCCGCCGTCATCTGCAGCTTCCAAGGTGAGCAGACCCGATGGAGGTGGATTCGACCCGGATGCCTGGAGGGTTGGGTCTCGCGGGTTGACCCGGGTTGGATGGGTTGGATTTTGGGTTGGTTTTGGGCTAAGTGTGTTTGGGCTTGGGTGTTAATGGGCTCTATGTGTGTGTGTGGGCTTGACTGTTCTGGGCTGGGCGTGGGCTTACTGTTCATGGTCGAGTCCAGTTAAAAAAAAAAAAGGAAAGAAATAATATATGTATATATGTATTTATTTATTAATCTGGTATATGATTTTGGAAAAAATATATGTTTATTTTGAGAAAATTATTTCCAATCTAATTCTGGTATTTTTAGGAAAATATATATATATTTACTTTGATAAATAATTAAGTTTTGTTTTGGAAACTATTATTAAATTGGAAAAAAATATAGATATACCTTGAAAATAATTTCTGAAAATTTAATATGAATATTATTTTCGTCTGGAAAATTTTGATGTGGTAAATGTATATAAATATGTATTTGGAAAATTAAAGTTAATTATATTTTGTGTTGGAAAATTAAATTGTATATGTTTTTAGAAAAGATAAATACTATATATATTTTCTGAAAAATTATAAATAGGTTATTATTTCTCTGGAAAATTATGGTAATTATTATTTTGGAAAAAAATATAATTATTTTATGAAAATATTTTGAAAGGGGTTTTAATTAAAGTATGGTACCGGAATTATATTCGGATATACGTACGGTTAATATTTTCGGTAAAAGATAATAATAACGGGTATGAACGGGGATGGGTAATTTCGTAGTATTGGCATCAGAGTATACCGATTATGTGCATTTATGTGAGTATATGTTGTTTTGTTTTATAGGTTTGGATATCGGGCAGTTTCCCGAGGAGCCGGCGTCGGACCGGTCATTGTTTCCGAAGTTGAGTAATCGACCAAGGTGAGGATGGATTTCCTTCGATATGTGCCTATATTACTCGGTTATTGTGTTTGTTGGATTATTGCATTGTTGAGTACTGTGTTTGCCTTGATTGTTGTTGGGATGTTTATCCCAGTGCTTTGTTTTGGTTTTTGGGATGTTTATCCCCGTGCTTTGAATTTTGGATGTTTATCCTTGAGTATTTTTGGAATAAGTATAATGGGTTAATTAATAAATTGTGTAAGGATGTCGATCCTTGGTTTTTGGATAGGGATGTCTATCCCGGTATCCTGGCTAGGGATGTCGATCCCTGTGATTTGATTTTAATGACGGTAATATAATTGTCGCGTGATAAGTAGTGGTACGACTCGATGGTTTAAGACTGTTTCGTGTTGGCCTTGACCTGGGTTACTTGATAAGCATGTCTATGCTTGGGATGTCTATCCCATGATATATTTTTGGGATGTCTATCCCTGGGTTCATATTTTTGGGATGTCGATCCCTGGGTTCTCTGATTTGGTCTGGCACCCGGAATGTGTTGATAACCAGGTCTGACCCCTAGCTTATCCGTAACGGGGCCCGGAAAGATAAAATTGGATAATTGGGTTTTATTTGAGTCTTTACGGTCTTGGACCGATTTTGGGTCGAGTCTTTGTTTTGATGTCTTTGGCTGTTTTGCCCGTTTTTGACTTGAGTAGTTACAGTTGCATATTGATTGTCTTTCTTTCGTCGGTGAGCACTTCGGACTCACCCCTCACCTGCGGGCCTTCATCCCGTAGGATGAGTTATTTGTGGTACAGGTTTGGTGCATTCCAAACAGGCTGCGGCGTTATCCCTTGGACAGGGCTCGGATCCATAGTTTGCATCAGTGTCGCATACAGTGTATTGTGAGTTGTTAAGTCTTCCGCTGTGCAT
Source organism: Turnera subulata (assembly GCA_028386065.3). Classification (NCBI taxonomy): domain Eukaryota; kingdom Viridiplantae; phylum Streptophyta; class Magnoliopsida; order Malpighiales; family Passifloraceae; genus Turnera; species Turnera subulata. Next base: position 29,465 of record JAKUCV010006738.1, on the reverse strand, counting down.
TGTTTTACTATTGTTGGGCCATTGGGCCAGTTGAGTTATTGTTATTGTTTTTATTATGGGCTGTCGAGCCCGGATATCTATTGTATACACTGTATGCTGGGCTTGATTTTGGTTGGGTTGTCACAGTTCCGGCACGTGTTTACTGTGTACGGTAAATACGGGTCGGGGTGTTCCATTTTGGTAGCGGAGCGGGCGTTAGGTCTTGTTGGGCAGTCTTTGTGTGTTGGTTGTCCTTGTTTGCATAGTTTGCTCCATTGTTTATTATTTTATATCATTTAGTTAGTGCATTATGGATCCAGTCGAGGGACGCCAACTGTCGCAGAACATACACATATGAGCTAAATGATGCCAAAATAAGCGGAAATACAAATATTATTAATATTGCTAATATTGGAAATACAATGGGAAATATTACATGATATTTTATATTTTATAAAAATAAAAAAAATACGTTTAACGATTTGGAACGACGTTGACACGGAAACTGTTTGGGTCGTTGTTGATGTTGACCGTGACTCTATCGCTCCACGAGAACCACATGCCGCCTCTGTCGTTCTGACCAGGAATCTCGAACCGGTTAGCTTGAGGGAACCGGAGTGGGATGAGACCGTGATCGTCCCGTGGTTGCCACTGTGTCTCCGTGAGAAGAACCATATTTGGTTTGTATTGGTTCTTCAAGTCCCTCAGGGTACGCGAGAACTCCTGGGCACGCCTTGCCACTCCTCTGCAGTTCCACACCAGCAGTCGTGCCTTTGGCCAGGTTGGAGGTAGCCGAGTCATTCTGGGCATGCTCTGAGCCGTCATCGAGAGTTGGTAGTAGGCACCTTGCTCCACAGTCTGGCAAGTGGACTCCAGGTTGAACTCTTGTAGCCTTTCGGAGATGAAAAACATCACGGAGTTTGCCGATTCGTAGTATGAGGTCCTCAGTGTTCCATGGTCCTCTAGGAAGAACACCTCTTCTATGGGAGTGACGAAGAACCGCGACGAGTAGAGTTCGTCGACGAAGACCAGACGCGGCATTCTGCCGAGCTCGTTCGGTAGCTCTTCCGCACGCTCGTTGACCATGCTGTACGGCAGACGGTTTCTCCTGCCAAGGTTGGCACCTTCGACGAAGAAGACTGATGAGGGAGCAGGCATCGTGTTTTGGAAGCGGGTATTTTGTTTTTCTGAGCGTTTGGGTTTTTTTTTTCTGAGCGATTGTTGCTTTTAAAATACTTTTGATGATTTACACATCACCGCTCCTTCTTTTATACTCTTATGAGGAGCGTGATTACCGTTTTTGATTTTCAAGATTTTGCATTTTGAAAATGTACCGTTGCTTTTATTTATTGCCTCGATTACTTTACACGCTTTTCAGACTACCATGCCAGAGTTTTTCAGCCTTTTTCCATCTTATGATTTCCTTTCGCTCTGGCTACCTTGTCCTTTCTTTTTATGGCCTTTCTATATTTTTCTTGCATCTTTCATCACATGCATCTGTGACCGTTGAGGCCAGATGGATGGGACCACACCTCGAGTAGAGCGCATGTGCGACAAGTTCACAACTGTTCGGACATCGTGGAGAGATACGAGACGAGACAGATGTTTTGGCTCATGCGGAAATTGTGAACAAGTGGGTAACGTGTCTTTCGAGGGACAAAGGACGTGCTCGTGATCATCGCCGTGCGAGTTAACGAAACAGACGTCACCGTTAGCTGTGCGAGTTACGTTTCGTGATTCGAGGATCTTCACGTTCGATACAAGCACCGTTCATGAAAACATGTTTTGGTTTTAATTTCTTTTTGTTTTGATTTTGTTAAACGAGATTTGTTTTTAATTTCTTTAAATTTGATTTTATATTCTTATAGTTGATTTTTATTTTACTTTGAGATGTTTTAATTTCCGTTTAACATAAGATTTCATAACACAAGAGATTTTTGATTTAAAAAGGAAATTTATTTTATTTATTTAATAAAGGTTTTACATCGGAGAAGAAGTACTCTACTGAGTTACTGGCTTCTCTAGGTCTTTTACAAGTTGTTGGGCGTTCTTCATGTGCGGGAACAGTTCCGCGCACGCTAGTTCGATTTGTGCCACCGCTGAGCTGATCTTCTTCAGCGAGAAGTTTAGTTGCGTCAGCTTCTGTTGCGGAGTGCTGCTCTCAGCTACCGCCTTGCCTTTCTTGTCATCAGCCTTCTTGCTGGCACGTTTCTTCCGTCGTTTTGGGGAAACGACCATGTGCTCCTTCAGGCCGATGATGTTGGTCTTGAACCGCTTCTTCGGAGGTTCGTCATCGGAGCTTGTCGGGAAAGCAGTGCCACCGATGTAGCTGTTGTTCTCGGAGTCTGAGGTAATTCTTGATCTCAGTGGAGAGTCCATGACTGTGTGTGAGTATGCCAGTCATGAGGTTTGGTATTTATAAGCGGATGAGATGTCGCTTAAGGGTATAAGCGGTATCTCATGTTGAGGTTGGACACCTGGCAGAGTGTGCCAGAATCTTATCGTGGTAGGACCCACGGATAAGACGGAGTTTTGGGGACGAAATTCTTTTTAAGGGGGGTAGAATGTAACAGCCCGGGTAAAAATTTGGATTTTTACCGGGACTGTAGAAGTCTTTCTACAGTGATTTACTGTTGAATTAATCTTGGGTAATTAATTCAAGGTAAATCGGGAGTCGTTTTTCGAAACTGAGAGTTTTCCCGCGCTCGTGATTTTCCCGTGGATTTTTCGGAACTAAGTTGGTATTTTTCGGGTTTTGGAATTTCTCGGAAAATCACACTGGAAAATAACTAAGGAGGTATCTGTTATTTTCTGGTCCGGATCGGACTCGCCCGTAATACAGACGAATCGTATTATTGGTGCTCACATGATTAATAGTAAAAAAAACAGATTAAAAGAAGGCAGCCGGTGGAAGAGGAGAGGAAGGGAAGAAAAAAAAAAGAAAAAAAGAGAAGAAAAAAAAAGAGAGAAAAAGAAGAGAAAAGAGAGAAAAAGAGAAGAGAGGAAAAAAGAAAAGAAAGAAGAGAGAAAAACAGAGGAAAAAAAAAAGAAAGAAAAAAAAGGAAGGGAACCGAGAAGGCTGCCGCGCCGGCCACCCTTCACCACCATCCATCTCCTTCCCTTCTCCTTGCAGCGGCGCCGCCCGAGCCGCCGACCTCTCCACCGTACCGCCCCTGCTCAGCCTCCACACGGCGACGACGAGCAGAGAGTCACGCCTCCTCGCCGTCCTCTCCCTGCTGCCGTCGTGCCACCGATGTGGACGAAACGGGTCGCACGCCTGCAGCTTCAGCAGCCCCGTCGCCGATCTTCCTTGCTGCTTCCGATGGCCAGGACGTGCCACCCTCGCCTTCGCCTCATCCCCGCCAGTGTCGTCGCTCGCCGTCCCGCGTCGCCGCCGTCGTCCGCAGCTTCCAAGATGAGCAGACCCGATGGAGGTGGATTCGACCCGGATGCCTGGCAGGTTGGGTCTCGCGGGTTGACCCGGGTTGGATGGGTTGGATTTTGGGTTGGTTTTGGGCTGAGTGTGTTTGGGCTTGGGTGTTAATGGGCTGTGTGTGTATGTGTGGGCTTGACTGTTCTGGACTGGGCGTGGGCTTACTATTCATGGCCCAGTCCAGTTTAAAAAAAAAGAAAGAAATAATATATGTATATATGTATTTATTTATTAATCTGGTATATGATTTTGGAAAAAATATATGTTTATGTTGAGAAAATTATTTCCAATCTATTTCTGGTATTTTTAGGAAAATATATATATATTTACTTTGATAAATAATTAAGTTTTGTTTTGGAAACTATTATTAAATTGGAAAAAAATATAGATATACCTTGAAAATAATTTCTGAAAATTTAATATGAATATTATTTTCGTCTGGAAAATTTTGATGTGGTAAATGTATATAAATATGTATTTGGAAAATTAAAGTTAATTATATTTTGTGTTGGAAAATTAAATTGTATATGTATTTAGAAAAGATAAATACTATATATATTTTCTAAAAAATTATAAATAGGTTATTATTTCTCTGGAAAATTATGGTAATTATTATTTTGGAAAAAAATATAATTATTTTATGAAAATATTTTGAAAGGGGTTTTAATTAAAGTATGGTACCGGAATTATATTCGGATATACGTACGGTTAATATTTTCGGTAAAAGATAATAATAACGGGTATGAACCGGGATGGGTAATTTCGTAGTATTGGCATCATAGTATACCGATTATGTGCATTTATATGAGTATATGTTGTTTTGTTGTATAGGTTTGGATATCGGGCAGTTTCCCGAGGAGCCGGCGTCGGACCGGTCATTGTTTCCGAAGTTGAGTAATCGGCCAAGGTGAGGAAGGATTTCCTTTGATATGTGCCTATATTACTCGGTTATTGTGTTTGTTGGATTATTGCATTGTTGAGTACTGTGTTTGCCTTGATTGTTGTCGGGATGTTTATCCCAGTGCTTTGTTTTGGTTTTTGGGATGTTTATCCCCGTGCTTTGAATTTTGGATGTTTATCCTTGAGTATTTTTGGAATAAGTATAATGGGTTAATTAATAAATTGTGTAAGGATGTCGATCCTTGGTTTTTGGATAGGGATGTCTATCCCGGTATCCTGGCTAGGGATGTCGATCCCTGTGATTTGATTTTAATGACGGTAATATAATTGTCGCGTGATAAGTAGTGGTACGACTCGATGGTTTAAGACTGTTTCGTGGTGGCCTTGACCTGGGTTACTTGATAAGCATGTCTATGCTTGGGATGTCTATCCCATGATATATTTTTGAGATGTCTATCCCTGGGTTCATATTTTTGGGATGTCGATCCCTGGGTTCTCTGATTTGGTCTGGCACCCGGAATGTGTTGATAACCAGGTCTGACCCCTAGCTTATCCATAACGGGGCCCGGAAAGATAAAATTGGATAATTGGGTTTTATTTGAGTCTTTACGGTCTTGGACCGATTTTGGGTCGAGTCTTTGTTTTGATGTCTTTGGCTGTTTAGCCCGTTTTTGACTTGAGTAGTTACAGTTGCATATTGATTGTCTTTCCTTCGTCGGTGAGCACTTCAGACTCACCCCTCACCTGCGGGCCTTCATCCCGTAGGATGAGTTATTTGTGGTACAGGTTTGGTGCATTCCAGACAGGCTGCGGCGTTATCCCTTGGACAGGGCTCGGATCCATAGTTTGCATCAGTGTCGCATACAGTGTATTGTGAGTTGTTAAGTCTTCCGCTGTGCATTGTTTTACTATTGTTGGGCCATTGGGCCAGTTGAGTTATTGTTATTGTTTTTACTATGGGCTATCGAGCCCGGATATCTGTTGTATACACTGTATGCTGGGCGTCATTTTGGTTGGGTTGTCACAGTTCCGGCACGTGTTTACTGTGTACTGTAAATACGGGTAGGGGCATTTCACTCAGTGTTCATTAAGAGAGGCAATTATTCGAGAAGCACATGGAGGAGGTCTTGCAGGTCATTTTGGCAGGGACAAGACTTTGGCCCTTGTTCAAGAAAAAATTTTTTGGCCAGAAATGACAAGAGATGTTGCACGTCTTGTGGAACAATGCGGCATCTGTCATAAAGCCAAGATGCATGGACAAAATACTGGCTTGTACACACCACTTCCTATTCCTATCTCACCTTGGGAAGATGTCAGCATAGATTTTGTTCTTGGACTTCCACGTACACAACGTAACAAGGATTCAATCTTTGTTGTCGTTGACAGAATTTCCAAGATGGCTCATTTTATTGCATGCAACAAAACAACAGATGCAAGCCATATTGTTGATCTCTATTTTTGTGAAGTTGTCAAACATCATGGAATTCCTAAGTCCATCACTTCAGATCGTGACACCAAATTTTTGAGTCACTTTTGGAGAACACTCTGAAGGAAATTTGGTACTAAATTATAATTTAGTACATCTCTTCATCCTCAAACAGACGGACAAACTGAAGTAGTGAATCAAAGTTTGGGAAATCTTCTAAGAAGTTTGGTGACAAAGAATGTCAAAGAATGGGATTTGCATCTTGCTCAAGCTGAATTTGCTTACAACCGTTCGAAGAGTCAAACCACAGGTCATTCCCCTTTTGAAGTGTTGTATGGTCTCAATCCTAATAGTCCTTTGGATTTAATTCCAATTCCGATTAAAGAAGGATTTAGTGGAGATGCAAGTGAAAAGGCCCAGGAGATTAAGAAGTTACATGAAAAGGTGAGAGCTCACATTGAAAAACAAACTGAAAAATATCGTGAGCGTGCAAATAAATTTCGGAAGCCAGCAACATTCAAAGAAGGTGACTTAGTGTGGATTCACCTGAGGAAAGAAAGATTTCATGGTAAAAGAAAGTCAAAACTCTCTCCCCGAGCTGATGGTCCATTCAAAGTTTTGCAGCGTGTTGGAGAAAATGCTTATAAAATTGAACTTCCAGGAGACTATAGGGTTTCTGCAACATTTAATGTGGCCGACTTGTACCCATATAATGCAGATGATGTGGATATAGCCTCGAGGACGAGTCTTCTTTTAACCGGGGAAGATTAATGCAGGAGCATACTTGCAATTAAATGCCTTGCAATTAATGCTACCTAAATTGGTTCATGCTCACAATTACCGCTATCCAAAAGGTGATCACCGAAAGAAGATTTTATGGCAAAATTCTAAAAGATTCTTAATGAAAATCATTAATGAGAGAGTTAAAGCATATAGCCTTTATGTAATAACCCCTATCCTAAAACCTGTATAACCCCTATTCTAAAACCTATTGCCACCACCTATAGCTATAGTAGTAATTATGGTAGTAATTGTGGTTGTTGTATCATTAATTTTCTTTGTTTGCATGTGCATGAAAGTTCAAGGTATTTTCCTATAAATACCTATGCATGTAACGTTAAGCATCAAGGAGTGAATAAGATTGAGAGTTTTCTTTCTAGTAAGAGTTTATACTCTTCTTCTTGGTTCATTGCTCGAAGGAGGATTCCTTTGAGTTATTGAGCTAAAACACTTATCTCTTGTCTTAATTTTCCTTGAGTGGTGATAATCTGTATCTCTTGTAACAGCCCAGGTAAAAATTTTATTTTTACCGGGACTGTTTAAGTTAAGTTACAGTAATTTACCATTGATTTTAATCTTGGGTAATTAAATTGTGGTAAATTGAGCATTGGATTCCGAAACCGAGCCTTGTCCCACGATCGAGATTTTTCTGCGGATTTTACGGACCAAAGTTGGGATTTTTCCGGGTCTGGGAATCTTCGGAAATGCTGGGTTTATCCTTGAATTATCGGACCAGAAATAAAGATAAGTGGGTAAGATGGATATTTTCTGGTCCAGGTGGGTCACACTTCACATGCAGCATAGTAACTGCATAATTGAAGTTCAATTATTCAGCCGCCTTTCCCTATTCAGCCTGTGACTTATCAATAATTTTGCTGTCTATAAAAATTATCCCTCTTCTGCCACTCTATGCACGCCATCATCTGCTTCATCCCATACCTGCAAAAGCCACTTCCCTGCTTAATTTCTTCCTTCTTTGTTTTTGCAAAAACCCTACAACATCTACTGCAAATCTTAACCAAGAAAAAAAGGAAAAAAAAAAACCAAACACACACACCCAACACCCCACTGCCACGTCACCATCTCTTTCCCCTCTCTTCTTTTTCTTTTTCTTCCTTCCCTTCCACCCGTGGCCGTGAGCCACCGACCACCACCACCTGCACCTCCGGCCGCCTTGCTCTTCTCCCCTGCCTCTCCTTCTCCTTCCTCTAGTTGCTGTCATCGTAGGACGGGGAGTGGCCGCCGCCATCCTTCCCATCTTCCCCTCGACGCCTCCTCCCTCCTCGCAGAAACCCGACGAGCCGCCCATTTTCCCGACGCCGTCGAACCTCACCAGCAGCCGAGCGACTTCCCTCGTGTCTCCTCCGGCGTCGTGTGCTGTCCTTGCCGTCGCCCGTGCTCGCCTCGCCACGCACCATCGTCGCGCCGCCGCCTGCAAGCCGAGGTGAGTTGAGGATGAAGACGACCCGGATGGGTCACGTTGTGGGTCGGGTTGACCCGAGGGCTGGTCATCTGGGTCGCGCCTTTGGGCTGAGGATGTTTGGGCTCGTGGGTTGGGCTAACACACCTGGACTGACCACTCGTGGGCCTGCTGGGCGCGAGGGCCTACTGTGGCCTTGGCTTGGGCTCGCGGTCCGGGCCTGCTTCGCCTGGTCAGCCCTGTTGACCTGGGCCTGATCTTGGGTATGGGCTGAATTTGGGGCATGGGCTGCATAGTAAGGCCCAGCCCGATTTGATTAAAAAAAAAGAAAAAGAGAGAATTAAATCTGGGAAAAAAATAATGAAGAGGAAAATTAATTTGGAAAAATATTATATGGTATGGAAGAAAAATAATAATTTGTAGAAATAATATTTTGGAAAGTACATACTTATGGAATAATTTTGGAAAGGGTATTACCAAGGTAATAAAATACCGGAATAATATCCAGATGTAGGTGTAAGTATAGTGCGGTATTTTGGGCACTTGAAGTAAATGGTAAATGATGATGATAATGGAAAAATTAACCCGGGGGAGTAACCGAGCCGAGTTTATATTTAATTTTCGGTACACAGTATTAGCATGGCATGTGCATACCATCTTATGTGTGCATATTATTTGATTGATATAGGAGTTGATAACGAGCAGTTTGCTGAGGAACCGGACTTGGAATTTGCTGGACAATTCCATAATTGAGTAATCGGCTAAGGTGAGGATGGATAACCCTTGTTATGTTGCCTGTAATACTTTGTGTGCTTTGTTGTTCGATTGAACTGCTGAATTGTTGATTGTTGGCTGAATAACTGCTGTGGATATTATTGTTGCCATTGGGCTGTGATTTTGATTCTGTGGATAGTATGCTGAGATTGATGTTGAACTATTGACTGTGGAAAAATTGAGAAAAGGAAATTGGAATTTGAAATTGGAATTGATTTGAGATGATGATTTAATTGTCATGTGGAAAGTAGTGGCACGACCCGATGGTTTGAAATTAATTTTGGGATGCTATGGTCGGTTACTTGGTTTGTTGGATTTTTGCCTGTGGTTAGAGTATACCAAATGCCCAGTGGTTCGGATATACCGAATATCCGGTTGGCATGTTGCCTGAGGTTGGGGTATACCGAATACCCAGTGGTTTGGATATACCAGATATCCGGGTTTTGAAAAGTGGACTGGTTCTTGACCTAGCATCCGGAATTAATTGATAACCAGGTACGACCCTAGCTTGTCCAGTGACGGGGGCCCGGAAGATAAAATTGGTAATAATAATAAATATTCTTTTGGTCTTGGCTCAGTTTGTTGAGATATGTTATTGCTTGTCTGTGATTGTTTTCAAGTATTACGGTTGCTTGCATAACACTGTTTATCCTTCGTCGGTGAGCACTTCGGACTCACCCCTCGCCTGCGGGGTTTCATCCCGTAGGTTAAGTTGTTTCGTAGTTCAGGTACGACGTTCGATGGCTGCTGCTTTCTTCTCCACCTGACTCCGGATCCATACCTCCGCTGCATGTGCATAAAGTCTTCCGCTGCTGTTCTATTGCATATGATGTTGTACTATAATTCCGCTGCTGTATGATATATGATGCTGTGTTGCTGTTTTCCTGTGTTGCTTATATTACTCATACTATCTGCTGCTGCTGTTGAGCACTATGTTTGGATTGAATAATGATCCCTGAGTGTGGGTGACAGTTGTATTTAATAGTTTGCTGATGCATAATATTTGCACGATATACTGTCTGTTCTATCAATATGAATAGTTTCGGCACGTTTTTACTGTGTTACGGTAAATACGGGTCGGGGCGCTTCAGTTTGGTAGCGGAGCGGGCAGTAGGTCCTTGGGTGTTGCTGTGATTATTTGTGCACAGTCTGTCATGAGTTAGTATAATATGCATGCATATACATTCTCATATAGGGTAAGACGAATGGATCCGGTTGGAGGGAATCAGCATGCTGGAGGTCACCTAGATGCCGATGTCATAGCAGGTACTTTTACAGTCTTTGGTAGTACTGCTTATACTTTGATAGATCCTGGTGCTACGCATTCTTTTGTCGCGCAAAGTTTTGCAACACAACATAACTGTACGGAAGAAAACTTAACTTGTCCGATGAGGGTTAGGTTACCTGTGGGTATAGTGGTCAGGTTAACCCATGTGTGCAGTGACGTTTCTCTTTCGTACGATAATGAGGTCTTTCTTGCACGGTTAGTTGTGATGAACATAGGAGGTTTCGATATCATTCCGGGGAAGGATTGGTTGTCGAGGTACAGTGCCTCGGTGAACTGTCGAGCCAAGGAAGTGCTGTTGACTTCCGATGGTGGGCGACAGGTTCTGTTGACAGGTATTGGGAGAGCTGCTACTACATGTAGTATCTCTACTAATCAGGATGTGGGAATGAAGCCACAAGGTCCAGATGCCTTGTTGACTCATGTCAAGGGTGAAGAAGTTCAGACTCCAGTTTTGGGAGACATCATAGTTGTGAGGGAGTTTCCAGATGTGTTCCCAGAGGACCTGCCAGGACTGCCACTTGACAGGGAAGTCGAGTATACCATCGATTTGATGCCGGGAGTGACACCTATCTCGATGGCACCTTATCGGATGGCACCGACAGAGCTTCAGGAGTTGAAGAAACAGTTGCATGAGTTGCTTGAGAAGGGTTTCATCAGGCCTAGTATATCACTTTGGGGATCACCAGTCCTCTTTGTGAAGAAGAAGGATGGTAGTTTGCGCATGTGTGTGGACTACCGACAGTTGAATAAAGTGACGATGAAGAACAAGTATCCGCTTCCCAGGATTGATGATCTTTTCGATCAGTTACAGGGAGCTACCGTGTTTTCTAAGATTGATCTTCGGTCCGGATATCACCAAGTCAAGATTGCAGAGAAGGACATACCGAAGACAGCTTTCCGCACTCGGTATGGTCACTTTGAGTTCACAGTAGTTCCTTTTGGCTTGACCAATGCACCTGCAGTTTTCATGTGCTTGATGCACTTGGTCCTGACCGAGTTCTGGGATAAGTTCGTAGTAGTCTTCATCGACGATATTTTGATATACTCCAAGAACAGGGAAGAACATGAAGAGCACCTGAGGGTAGTACTGCAGAGGTTGCGAGAGAAGGAGTTGTATGCTAAGTTCAGCAAGTGTGAGTGTTGGCTTGGGGAAGTTGCATTCCTTGGACATGTTGTATCCGGGGATGGGATTAAGGTTGACCTTGCCAAAGTAAAAGCTGTTCTGGAGTGGGAGCCGCCCAGGACGGTACCCGAAGTCAGAAGTTTTCTTGGCCTTGCAGGATATTACCGGAGATTCATCGAGGGTTTTTCCTTGATAGCCAGTCTCATGACCAAGCTATTGAGGAAAGATCAAGCCTTTGTATGGAGTGATGTCTGCCAGCAGAGTTTTGATGAACTGAAGAAGAAGTTGACAACAACACCAGTTTTGACAGTACCTAAGCCAGGAGTGGAGTACGTACTGTTTTGTGATGCATCAGGTCTTGGTTTGGGAGCAGTTTTGATGCAGGAAGGACAAGTGATTGCTTATGCTTCGAGACAGTTGAGACCACACGAGAAGAACTACCCGATGCATGATCTGGAGATGGCTGTAGTGATTCTTGCTTTGAAGATTTGGCGACATTATCTGTTTGGGGAGAGATGCCGGATCTTCACAGATCATAAGAGTCTTAAGTACATCATGACTCAGAAGGAACTTAATCTACGGCAAAGACGTTGGGTTGAGTTGCTGAATGATTATGACTATACTATCGAGTATCACCCAAGAAAGGCTAATGTAGTAGCTGATGCCTTGAGCCGGAGACAACCGGAGGATACTTCCACCAGTTACTCGATGCTCTCACTCATCGAGTTAAGGAAGATGGGAGTTGATTTGTCAGTGGATGAGACAGGAGCTTTGCTGACTCATATTGAAGTCAAGTCTAACTTGAGAGGTTGCATTGTGGAATTGCAAGATGGAGATCCTGACTTGATCAACCTGAAGGAAGCAGTCCGTAGTGGGAAACAAGACAAGTTTCGCATAGCCGAGGATAGTGCATTGATGCTGGGGAAACGTTTATGTGTACCCAGTATTGGTGACCTACGCAGTCAGATTCTGGAAGAGGGACATATGACGCCGTATGCTATGCACCCTGGAAGCACCAAGATGTACCAGAATTTGAGGAGTCACTTCTGGTGGCCTCGTATGAAGAAGGGTGTAGCTAAGTATGTTGCAAGATGTCTCACTTGCCAACAGGTGAAAGCTGAGCATCAAGCTCCAACAGGGAAGTTGAGATCTTTGACAGTGCCAGAATGGAAGTGGGAGATGATCACTATGGATTTTGTGATTGGTTTACCGGTGACTCGGAGGCAGCATGATGCTATTTGGGTCACCGTTGACCGATTAACAAAAACGGCACATTTTATACCTATCCGCCAAACTGATACCATAGACACATTGGCGGATAAGTATGTTGCTGAGGTTGTGAGACTACATGGGATTCCAAAGTCTATAGTCTCAGACAGGGATCCGAGGTTCACATCACGTTTCTGGAAGAGCTTACAAGCACCGCTAGGGACTAAGTTGAGCTTTAGCACTGTTTTTCATCCTCAGACATATGGACAGTCTGAGAGGACTATACAGACACTGGAGGATATGTTGAGGACTGGTGCACTTAACTTCAGTGGGAGTTGGGATGAGTATCTACCCTTGGTTGAGTTTGCTTATAACAACGGTTACCATTCCAGCATTGGTATGCCACCTTTTGAGGCTCTCTATGGAAGGAAGTGTAGAAGTCCAGTGTGTTGGGATGAAGAAAGTATGAGACTGATCGTTGGACCGGATTTAGTCCAACAAACAGTGGACAAGATCCAGACGGTGAGACAGTGTATGAGAGCTGCTTAGGATCGGCAGAAGAGCTACGCCGACAAACACCGATGTGAGATGGAGTACAATGTTGGTGAGAAGGTTTTCCTCAGAGTAACACCATGGAAGGGTGTGATTAAGCTCAGAAAGAGAGGGAAGCTAAGTCCCAGGTACATCGGGCCGTATGAGATTGTGGAAAGGATTGGACCCCTGGCGTACAGATTATCTTTGCCAGAGGAGTTGTCACGGATTCATGACGTGTTCCATGTCTCCATGTTGAGGAGGTACAGATCAGATCCGAGCCACGTGGTTACTACAGCAGATGTTGAGGTCGCAGAGGATCTTACGTATACAGAGTTACCAGAGCAGATTCTAGCCCGAGAGGTCAGGCAGTTGAGGAACAGGGTTATTCCGATGGTAAAGGTTAAGTGGAGCAAGCACTCTGCGAACGAGTCTACGTGGGAAGTCGAGGAACATATGCGTTCTCAGTATCCACACCTGTTCACAGCTTCGGAGTGAATTTCAGGGACGAAATTCTTTTAAGGTGGGTAGGCTGTAACAGCCCAGGTAAAAATTTTATTTTTACCGGGGCTGTTTAAGTTAAATTACAGTAATTTACCATTGATTTTATTCTTGGGTAATTAAATTGTGGTAAATTGAGCATTGGATTCCGAAACCAAGCCTTGTCCCACTTTCGAGATTTTTCTGCGGATTTTACGGACCAAAGTTGGGATTTTTCCGGGTCCGGGAATCTTCGGAAAAGCTGGGTTTATCCTTGAATTATCGGACTAGAAATAAAGATAAGTGGGTAAGATGGATATTTTCTGGTCCAGGTGGGTCACACTTCACATGCAGCACAGTAACTGCATAATTGAAGTTCAATTATTCAGCCGCCTTTCCCTATTCAGCCTGTGACTTATCAATAATTTTGCTGTCTATAAAAATTATCCCTCTTCTGCCACTCTATGCACGCCATCATCTGCTTCATCCCATACCTGCAAAAGCCACTTCCCTGCTTAATTTCTTCCTTCTTTGTTTTTGCAAAAACCCTACAACATCTACTGCAAATCTTAACCAAGAAAAAAAGGAAAAAAAAAAACCAAACACACACACCCAACACCCCACTGCCACGTCACCATCTCTTTCCCCTCTCTTCTTTTTCTTTTTCTTCCTTCCCTTCCACCCGTGGCCGTGAGCCACCGACCACCACCACCTGCACCTCCGGCCGCCTTGCTCTTCTCCCCTGCCTCTCCTTCTCCTTCCTCTAGTTGCTGTCATCGTAGGACGGGGAGTGGCCGCCGCCATCCTTCCCATCTTCCCCTCGACGCCTCCTCCCTCCTCGCAGAAACCCGACGAGCTGCCCATTTTCCCGACGCCGTCGAACCTCACCAGCAGCCGAGCGACTTCCCTCGTGTCTCCTCCGGCGTCGTGTGCTGTCCTTGCCGTCGCCCGTGCTCGCCTCGCCACGCACCATCGTCGCGCCGCCGCCTGCAAGCCGAGGTGAGTTGAGGATGAAGACGACCCGGATGGGTCACGTTGTGGGTCGGGTTGACCCGAGGGCTGGTCATCTGGGTCGCGCCTTTGGGCTGAGGATGTTTGGGCTCGTGGGTTGGGCTAACACACCTGGACTGACCACTCGTGGGCCTGCTGGGCGCGAGGGCCTACTGTGGCCTTGGCTTGGGCTCGCGGTCCGGGCCTGCTGCGCCTGGTCAGCCCTGTTGACCTGGGCCTGATCTTGGGTATGGGCTGAATTTGGGGCATGGGCTGCATAGTAAGGCCCAGCCCGATTTGATTAAAAAAAAAGAAAAAGAGAGAATTAAATCTGGGAAAAAAATAATGAAGAGGAAAATTAATTTGGAAAAATATTATATGGTATGGAAGAAAAATAATAATTTGTAGAAATAATATTTTGGAAAGTACATACTTATGGAATAATTTTGGAAAGGGTATTACCAAGGTAATAAAATACCGGAATAATATCCAGATGTAGGTGTAAGTATAGTGCGGTATTTTGGGCACTTGAAGTAAATGGTAAATGATGATGATAATGGAAAAATTAACCCGGGGGAGTAACCGAGCCGAGTTTATATTTAATTTTCGGTACACAGTATTAGCATGGCATGTGCATACCATCTTATGTGTGCATATTATTTGATTGATATAGGAGTTGATAACGAGCAGTTTGCTGAGGAACCGGACTTGGAATTTGCTGGACAATTCCATAATTGAGTAATCGGCTAAGGTGAGGATGGATAACCCTTGTTATGTTGCCTGTAATACTTTGTGTGCTTTGTTGTTCGATTGAACTGCTGAATTGTTGATTGTTGGCTGAATAACTGCTGTGGATATTATTGTTGCCATTGGGCTGTGATTTTGATTCTGTGGATAGTATGCTGAGATTGATGTTGAACTATTGACTGTGGAAAAATTGAGAAAAGGAAATTGGAATTTGAAATTGGAATTGATTTGAGATGATGATTTAATTGTCATGTGGAAAGTAGTGGCACGACCCGATGGTTTGAAATTAATTTTGGGATGCTATGGTCGGTTACTTGGTTTGTTGGATTTTTGCCTGTGGTTAGAGTATACCAAATGCCCAGTGGTTCGGATATACCGAATATCCGGTTGGCATGTTGCCTGAGGTTGGGGTATACCGAATACCCAGTGGTTTGGATATACCAGATATCCGGGTTTTGAAAAGTGGACTGGTTCTTGACCTAGCATCCGGAATTAATTGATAACCAGGTACGACCCTAGCTTGTCCAGTGACGGGGGCCCGGAAGATAAAATTGGTAATAATAATAAATATTCTTTTGGTCTTGGCTCAGTTTGTTGAGATATGTTATTGCTTGTCTGTGATTGTTTTCAAGTATTACGGTTGCTTGCATAACACTGTTTATCCTTCGTCGGTGAGCACTTCGGACTCACCCCTCGCCTGCGGGGTTTCATCCCGTAGGTTAAGTTGTTTCGTAGTTCAGGTACGACGTTCGATGGCTGCTGCTTTCTTCTCCACCTGACTCCGGATCCATACCTCCGCTGCATGTGCATAAAGTCTTCCGTTGCTGTTCTATTGCATATGATGTTGTACTACAATTCCGCTGCTGTGTGATATATGATGCTATGTTGCTGTTTTCCTGTGATGCTTATATTACTCATACTATTTGCTGCTGCTGTTGAGCACTTTGTTTGGATTGAATAATGATCCCCGAGTATGGGTGACAGTTGTATTTAATAGTTTGCTGATGTATAATATTTGCACGATATACTGTCTGTTCTATCAATATGAATAGTTTCGGCACGTGTTTACTGTGTTACGGTAAATACGGGTCGGGGCGCTTCAGTTTGGTAGCGGAGCGGGCAGTAGGTCCTTGGGTGTTGCTGTGATTATTTGTGCACAGTCTGTCATGAGTTAGTATAATATGCATGCATATACATTCTCATATAGGGTAAAACAAATGGATCCGGTTAGAGGGAATCAGCATGCTGGAGGTCACCTAGATGCCGATGTCATAGCAGGTACTTTTACAGTCTTTGGTAGTACTGCTTATACTTTGATAGATCCTGGTGCTATGCATTCTTTTGTCGCGCAAAGTTTTGCAACACAACATAACTGTACGGAAGAAAACTTAACTTGTCCGATGAGGGTTAGGTTACCTGTGGGTATAGTGGTCAGGTTAACCCATGTGTCCAGAGACGTTTCTCTTTCGTACGATAATGAGGTCTTTCTTGCGCGGTTAGTTGTGATGAACATAGGAGGTTTCGATATCATTCTAGGGATGGATTGGTTGTCGAGGTACAGTGCCTCGGTGAACTGTCGAACCAAGGAAGTGCTGTTGACTTCCGATGGTGGGCGACAGGTTCTGTTGACAGGTATTGGGAGAGCTACTACTACATGTAGTATCTCTGCTAATCAGGATGTGGGAATGAAGCCACACGGTCCAGATGCCTTGTTGACTCATGTCAAGGGTGAAGAAGTTCAGACTCCAGTTTTGGGGGACATCATAGTTGTGAGGGAGTTTCCAGATGTGTTCCTAGAGGACCTGCCAGGATTGCCACCTGACAGGGAAGTCGAGTATACCATCGATTTGATGCCGGGAGTGACACCTATCTCGATGGCACCATATCGGATGGCACCGACAGAGCTTCAGGAGCTGAAGAAACAGTTGGATGAGTTGCTTGAGAAGGGTTTCATCAGGCCTAGTATATCACCTTGGGGATCACCAGTCCTCTTTGTGAAGAAGAAGGATGGTAGTTTGCGCATGTGTGTGGACTACCGACAGTTGAATAAAGTGACGGTGAAGAACAAGTATCCGCTTCCCAGGATTGATGATCTTTTCGATCAGTTACAGGGAGCTACCGTGTTTTCTAAGATTGATCTTCGGTCCGGATATCACCAAGTCAAGATTGCAGAGAAGGACATACCGAAGACAGCTTTCCGCACTCGGTATGGTCACTTTGAGTTCACAGTAGTTCCTTTTGGCTTGACCAATGCACCTGCAGTTTTCATGTGCTTGATGCACTTGGTCCTGAACGAGTTCTGGGATAAGTTCGTAGTAGTCTTCATCGACGATATTCTGACATACTCCAAAAACAGGGAAGAACATGAAGAGCACCTGAGGGTAGTACTGCAGAGGTTGCGAGAGAAGGAGTTGTATGCTAAGTTCAGCAAGTGTAATTTTTGGCTTGAGAAACTTGCATTCCTTGGACATGTTGTATCCGGGGATGGGATTAAGGTTGACCTTGCCAAAGTGAAAGCTGTTCTGGAGTGGGAGCCGCCCAAGACGGTACCCGAAGTCAGGAGTTTTCTTGGCCTTGCAGGATATTACCGGAGATTCATCGAGGGTTTTTCCTTGATAGCCAGTCCCATGGCCAAGCTATTGAGGAAAGATCAAGCCTTTGTATGGAGTGATGTCTGCCAGCAGAGTTTTGATGAACTGAAGAAGAAGTTGACAACAACACCAGTTTTGACAGTACCTAAGCCAGGAGTGGAGTACGTACTGTTTTGTGATGCATCAGGTCTTGGTTTGGGAGCAGTTCTGATGCATGAAGGTCGAGTAATTGCTTATGCTTCGAGATAGTTGAGACCACATGAGAAGAACTACCCGATGCATGATCTGGAGATGGCCGCAGTGTTTCTTGCTTTGAAGATTTGGCGACATTATCTGTTTGGGGAGAGATGCCGGATCTTCACAGATCATAAGAGTCTTAAGTACATCATGACTCAGAAGGAACTTAATCTACGGCAAAGACGTTGGGTTGAGTTGCTGAATGATTATGACTGTACTATCGAGTATCACCCAGGAAAGGCTAATGTAGTAGCTGATGCCTTGAGCCGGAGACAATCGGAGGATACTTCCACCAGTTACTCGATGCTCCCACTCATCGAGTTAAGGAAGATGGGAGTTGATTTGTCAGTGGATGAGATAGGAGCTTTGCTGACTCATATTGAAGTCAAGTCTAACTTGAGAGGCTGGATTGTGGAATTGCAAGATGGAGATCCTGACTTGATCAAGCTGAAGGAAGCAGTCCGTAGTGGGAAAAAAGACATGTTTCGCATAGCCGAGCATAGTGCATTGATGCTGGGGAAACGTTTATGTGTACCCAGTATTGGTGACCTACGCAGTCAGATTCTGGAAGAGGGACATATGACGCCGTATGCTATGCACCCTGGAAGCACCAAGATGTACCAGAATTTGAGGAGTCACTTCTGGTGGCCTCGTATGAAGAAGGGTGTAGCTAAGTATGTTGCAAGATGTCTCACTTGCCAACAGGTGAAAGCTGAGCATCAAGCTCCAACAGGGAAGTTGAGATCTTTGACAGTGCCATAATGGAAGTGGGAGATGATCACTATGGATTTTGTGATAGGTTTACCGGTGACTCGGAGGCAGCATGATGCTATTTGGGTCACCGTTTACCGATTAACAAAAACGGCACATTTTATACCTATCCGCCAAACTGATACCATGGACACATTGGCGGATAAGTATGTTGCTGAGGTTGTGAGACTACATGGGATTCCAAAGTCTATAGTCTCAGACAGGGATCCGAGGTTCACATCACGTTTCTGGAAGAGCTTACAAGCACCGCTAGGGACTAAGTTGAGCTTTAGCACTGTTTTTCATCCTCAGACATATGGACAGTCTGAGAGGACTATACAGACACTGGAGGATATGTTGAGGACTGGTGCATTTAACTTCAGTGGGAGTTGGGATGAGTATCTACCCTTGGTTGAGTTTGCTTATAACAACGGTTACCATTCCAGCATTGGTATGCCACCTTTTGAGGCTCTCCATGGAAGGAAGTGTAGAAGTCCAGTGTGTTGGGATGAAGAAAGTATGAGACTGATCGTTGGACCGGATTTAGTCCAACAAACAGTGGACAAGATCCAGACGGTGAGACAGTGTATGAGAGCTGCTTAGGATCGGCAGAAGAGCTACGCCGACAAACACCGATGTGAGATGGAGTACAATGTTGGTGAGAAGGTTTTCCTCAGAGTAACACCTTGGAAGGGTGTGATTAAGCTCAGAAAGAGAGGGAAGCTAAGTCCCAGGTACATCGGGCCGTATGAGATTGTGGAAAGGATTGGACCCCTGGCGTACAGATTATCTTTGCTAGAGGAGTTGTCACGGATTCATGACGTGTTCCATGTCTCCATGTTGAGGAGGTACAGATCAGATCCGAGCCACGTGGTTACTACATCAGATGTTGAGGTCGCAGAGGATCTTATGTATACAGAGTTACCAGAGCAGATTCTAGCCCGAGAGGTCAGGCAGTTGAGGAACAGGGTTATTCAGATGGTAAAGGTTAAGTGGAGCAAGCACTATGCGAACGAGTCTACGTGGGAAGTCGAGGAACATATGCGTTCTCAGTATCCACACCTGTTCACATCTTCGGAGTGAATTTCGGGGACGAAATTCTTTTAAGGTGGGTAGGCTGTACCAGCCCAGGTAAAAATTTTATTTTTACCGGGACTGTTTAAGTTAAATTACAGTAATTTACCATTGATTTTAATCTTGGGTAATTAAATTGTGGTAAATTGAGCATTGGATTCCGAAACCGAGCCTTGTCCCACGTTCGAGATTTTTCTGCGGATTTTACGGACCAAAGTTGGGATTTTTCCGGGTCCGGGAATCTTCGGAAAAGCTGGGTTTATCCTTGAATTATCGGACCAGAAATAAAGATAAGTGGGTAAGATGGATATTTTCTGGTCCAGGGGGGTCACACTTCACATGCAGCATAGTAACTTCATAATTGAAGTTCAATTATTCAGCTGCCTTTCCCTATTCAGCCTGTGACTTATCAATAATTTTGTTGTCTATAAAAATTATCCCTCTTCTGCCACTCTATGCATGCCATCATCTGCTTCATCCCATACCTGCAAAAGCCACTTCCCTGCTTAATTTCTTCCTTCTTTGTTTTTGCAAAAACCCTACAACATCTACTGCAAATCTTAACCAAGAAAAAAGGAAAAAAAAAAACCAAACACACACACCCAACACCCCACTGCCAAGTCACCATCTCTTTCCCCTCTCTTCTTTTTCTTTTTCTTCCTTCCCTTCCACCCGTGGCCGTGAGCCACCGACCACCACCACCTGCACCTCCGGCCGCCTTGCTCTTCTCCCCTGCCTCTCCTTCTCCTTCCTCTAGTTGCTGTCATCGTAGGACGGGGAGTGGCCGTCGCCATCCTTCCCATCTTCCCCTCGACGCCTCCTCCCTCCTCGCAGAAACCCGACGAGCCGCCCATTTGCCCGATGCTGTCGAACCTCACCAGCAGCCGAGCGACTTCCCCTCGTGTCTCCTCCGCCGTCGCGTGTTGTCCTTGCCGCCGCCCGTGCTCGCCTCGCCATGCACCACCGTCGCGCCCCCGCCTGCAAGCCAAGGTGAGTTGAGGATGAAGACGACCCGGATGGGTCACGTTGTGGGTCGGGTTGACCCGAGGGCTGGTCATCTGGGTCGCGCCTTTGGGCTGAGGATGTTTGGGCTCGTGGGTATGGCTAACACACCTGGACTGACCACTCGTGGGCCTGCTGGGCGCGAGGGCCTACTGTGGCCTTGGCTTGGGCTCGCGGTCCGGGCCTGCTGCGCCTGGTCAGCCCTGTTGACCTGGGCCTAATCTTGGGTATGGGCTGAATTTGGTGCATGGGCTGCATAGTAAGGCCCAGCCCGATTTGATTAAAAAAAAAGAAAAAGAGAGAATTAAATCTGGGAAAAAAATAATGAAGAGGAAAATTAATTTGGAAAAATATTATATGGTATGGAAGAAAAATAATAATTTATAGAAATAATATTTTGGAAAGTACATACTTATGGAATAATTTTGGAAAGGGTATTACCAAGGAAATAAAATACCGGAATAATATCCGGATGTAAGTGTAAGTATAGTGCGGTATTTTGGGCGCTTGAAGTAAATGGTAAATGATGATGATAATGGAAAAATTAACCCGGGGGAGTAACCGAGCCGAGTTTAGATTTAATTTTCGGTACACAGTATTAGCATGGCATGTGCATACCATCTTATGTGTGCATATTATTTGATTGATATAGGAGTTGATAACGAGCAGTTTGCTGAGGAACCGGACTTGAAATTTGCTGGACAATTCCATAATTGAGTAATCGGCTAAGGTGAGGATGGATAACCCTTGTTATGTTTCCTGTAATACTTTGTGTGCTTTGTTGTTCGATTGAACTGCTGAATTGTTGATTGTTGGCTGAATAACTGCTGTGGATATTATTGTTGCCATTGGGCTGTGATTTTGATTCTGTGGATAGTATGCTGAGATTGATGTTGAACTATTGACTGTGGAAAAATTGAGAAAAGGAAATTGGAATTTGAAATTGGAATTGATTTGAGATGATGATTTAATTGTCATGTGGAAAGTAGTGGTACGACCCGATGGTTTGAAATTAATTTTGGGATGCTCTGGTCGGTTACTTGGTTTGTTGGCTTTTTGCCTGTGGTTAGGGTATACCAAATACCCAGTGGTTCGGATATACCGAATATCCGGTTGGCATGTTGCCTGAGGTTGGGGTATACCGAATACCCAGTGGTTTGGATATACCAAATATCCGGGTTTTGAGATGTGGACTGGTTCTTGACCTAGCATCCGAATTAATTGATAACTAGGTACGACCCTAGCTTGTCCAGTGACGGGGGCCCGGAAGATAAAATTGGTAATAATAATAAATATTCTTTTGGTCTTGGCTCAGTTTGTTGAGATATGTTATTGCTTGTCTGTGATTGTTTTCAAGTATTACGGTTGCTTGCATAACACTGTTTATCCTTCGTCGGTGAGCACTTCGGACTCACCCCTCGCCTGCGGGGTTTCATCCCGTAGGTTAAGTTGTTTCGTAGTTCAGGTACGACGTTCGATGGCTGCTGCTTTCTTCTCCACCTGACTCCGGATCCATACCTCCGCTGCATGTGCATAAAGTCTTCCGCTACTGTTCTATTGCATATGATGTTGTACTACAATTCTGCTGCTGTGTGATATATGATGCTGTGTGGCTGTTTTCCTGTGATGCTTATATTACTGATACTATCTGCTGCTGCTGTTGAGCACTATGTTTGGATTGAATAATGATCCCCGAGTATGGGTGACAGTTGTATTTAATAGTTTGCTGATGTATAATATTTGCACGATATACTGTCTGTTCTATCAATATGAATAGTTTCGGCACGTGTTTATTGTGTTACGGTAAATACGGGTCGGGGCGCTTCATCCCTAGGATTATTAGTGAGAGTGAGTGTCATAATCAAAATATTTAAGGTGATGATAATCTGTATCCTTAAATATTTTGGTCACCCCACACATCCAAATCAAATACTCTTTAATTCCATCCTTGGTCCGGCATCAAGAGCAAAGCAAGAGAATTTTCTTATGTGCATGATCTTACTTCAGTGGAGTCAATTTGGAATTGGAGAGGTGTGTCAGTCTCTAACAATTCTTGTAGTTTTGGCCTATATGTTGTTTTCTTTTCTAAGAGATTTGTACTGATCCGTTGGGGTTATTTTGGCATACAAGTGAGCATATACATTCTTGTATCTTTGCTTATTTGTTAATATAAACCTCTCATCGTCTTATAAAAAAACCAAGTGCCAATACAATTTGCATTTTACCCTTCCTAAATAATATTTTTTCATATAAGTACTTATTATTAAGAAAAAAAATTATACTGGCCCCTTCTAAAAATTTCGTCTAGCTTTGCCACTGCCTAACATTACCATAATTCAACTAGAATGATTTTTTAACAACAAATAGAATAAGTTCTTGACCAAAAAATATAAGAATGATAAAACATTGACCAAATTATTAAGTTCGTTTTTGTTAATGTAAACAAAATGAAAATATATAATGTCGTTTTGTGGGATTTTAGACTTCCAGTGAATATAAATATAATCATGTATTTTTTGCCATATTTAAAATTTTAAAATCATAATTAAAAGAAAAAAATTGAAATCTATCGTGATGTAACATCTATAATAATGTTTTGCAATTTTTACTTTGCAACATATAATGCCTTGCAAATACAAAATAGTCATGTCAATAAAGTTTATTCTTAATTACTCCAAAACTCAATCATTATAAATCATAAAATTCTAGAATTTAATTGGAGATACTTTTAGAATTTTTGGACTAATTTGACAAATAATTTAAAGATTTATAATTCTAATTCTTTTTTATATACATAAGGTCAATTTGTTAATATATTTTTCTTCGAGATGATGGAGTATATTACTTACTGGTTGATACTATTTACAATTTTATAATATTATTTAATAAATTTTTTGATATTATTTACAGGTTGAGTGCAGTTGGCACGTTTTTTTAAGTAAGAGAAAAGTCTCTCCTTGAAATTCAAAATTCTATACCTCCAACTAAAAGAGACTGTCAAATTCAACATCCTTTATTTTTTTTTACAACCGAATTACATAAATAACATCCAAAACTCCAATCCCTCCAAATTCCCCCAATGCTCCCTTAATTCCGTCCACTGGGATCGAACTCATGATCCCTTGGAACCCATCCAAAAGAGATGCCACTACACTATTAATTGGCCAAATTCAAAAACCTTTGTGGTATATTCCCTTGCCATCATACTACATGTACATGCCACATCATCACATTATAGACACATAAGCTTTTTCTCAACAAGAAGTAAAATTTAAGAACTGTTGGTATAATGAACACAATGTTTAGGACGCAGTTGTCAATTTTTAATTGCTATTATTTCACGAGAGACTCAACTGATACATTGTAACGGAAATCATCCTGGCACTTGTTTTGTCCTCCACTTGATGAAGTGGCTGAAGTGGTACGTGAGTCTTCATACCCTTGTCTGGTGATAGGTGATTTTAATGAGACTCTCTGATGATCGACTGAGTGGGAGAGTGTGCATCAGGGAGCTAGTGCTTTCGCTAGTTTTGTCTCTGTTTTGGAGCTTTGCGAAGTGGAGTTATTTGGTAAAAGATTTATTTGGAGAAACTCTTTGGCAGCAAGTAGGATTGACAGGGCCTTTTTTAACCTTGACGGGTTTGTTTTATTTCCCTCAATTTCACTCAAAGCTGGCACCAAATCTGAATCAGACCATTGTCTTATTACTATGGCCCAAAAGGCCATTAACTGGGGCCTAAAACCTTTTAGGTTCCTAAATGTCTGGTTAAGCAATAAAGATTTCGATGAAACTCTGAGAGGTATGTGGGAGGAGGCGTGTAGTAAGTTTCCTGGCAGA
The DNA here is from genome assembly GCA_028386065.3 of Turnera subulata. NCBI lineage: Eukaryota > Viridiplantae > Streptophyta > Magnoliopsida > Malpighiales > Passifloraceae > Turnera > Turnera subulata. Next base: position 4,893 of record JAKUCV010006738.1, on the reverse strand, counting down.
TTCAGATTACTCAAGAAACTTGGCTTCTTTAAACAGTCCTTGAGAAAGTGGAATTTCGAAGTATTTGGCAACATAGACGAAGACCTAAAAACATTACAACTCCAGATTGATAGGATGGATGAGATTATTGACCAAAGAAGATTATCTGAAGGAGAGCGCTCTCAACTAAACAAACTGAGGTCAAATTTTTCAACAAGGCAGAGACAGAGGGAGAGTCTATGGTGGCAGAAGTCTAGAGTAACTTGGTTGAGATTGGAGGACAAAAACACCAAGTTTTTTCATGCCATGGCGTGTAACAGGGGCCGGCGGAATCCCATTCAAAAGATTGTAGCAGATGGTGGTATTGCTGGAGGAACCCGAAACCATCAAAAAAGCTGCTAAGGATTTTTTTGCTACTCTTTTTAAGTCGCATCCAAAGGTGAATTACAAATCTGGATTCTTGCAGTTCAAAAAGCTTGATGAAGCCCAACGGGCAGTGCTGGAAATTCCTTTCGATAGGGAAGAAATATAAAGAGCTGTATGGGATTGTGATGGGGAGAAAACACCGGGTCCTGATGGATTCACTTCTGCATTTTACAGGAAAGCATGGGAGTTAATTGCTGCCGATTTTGAGGATTTATTCAATGATTTCTTTAGTAGCTACTCCTTACCCAGAGGAATTAATTGTGCCTTCCTTACTTTAAATCCAAAGAAGTCGGATGCTCTCTCCTTTGATGATTTTAGACCAATAAGTCTGATTCATGGTGTCTATAAGGTGGTATCTAAGGTTTTGGCGTTGAGATTGAAGAGAGTTTTGCCATCAATAGTCAGTGACAGCCAGTTCGCCTTCATAGAGGGAAGACAGATAATTGATTGTATTTTTTCAGTGTCAGAAGTAATTCATCATATTAAGAGGTCTGGGTGTAAAGCCTTCCTTTGGAAAATAGACTTAAAAAAGACATATGACTCTGTGTCTTGGGCTTTTCTCATGAACACTATGGAAGCTATGGGTTTCGGGAGTAAGTGGTGTAGATGGATTCGGTGCTGTGTAGAGAACTCCGGGCTTAATGTTCTGATCAGTGGTTCCCCCTCTGGGGAATTCCAAACCTTCAAGGGCCTCAAACAAGGTGATCTATTTGTTGAGGAAAACTCGGGCAATTTCCCCACTACAAACAACTAGTGAATTGAACTGATTCGATAATTCCCAGGAAAGATGGCCTAGCCTATCTTCTTAGACAGAATTATCATTCCAAGATAAATCCCCAGGAAAGACTGGAGGAACAGTGGTTCACTTAAAACCCAGCCTCCTAGACAGGACTCACTTGCACAGTGTTATAATTCACAACCTATACCCGACAAAGGCGGCTTAGCCGGCCAACAAAAGAGACAAAGGCGGCTTAGCCGGCCAACAAAAGAGACAAAGGCGGCTTAGCCAGCCAAATATTGAATACTAAATAAATGCAGAAATTAAAGGCGGAATAATAAAAGAAAGAACACACTAAAATTGTTAACGGAGTTTGGCCAATTATGCCTACGTCTCCGGAGCACTGCTCTTTTTATAGGAGAAGAATTAGTACAATTGTGAGGATACAATGTACTCTTATTTGGGATGATACTAAAGGGAGGTGGGGGGTCTTATTTATAGGATTTTCTAACCCCTCACTTCAACTCCTTAAACGATGTGGGATACCAAAACCCACACCACTATTCAACAATCTCCACCTTGGGTTTTTGTAGTTCCACCAAACCTCTATCTTCTCAACCAAACAAAGAACAGTGCTTCCAACTTGCGCCATCTGGCGCCAACTCAAATATGCAGGATATTGACCAAGTCTAAACAATGTTTAAACTTGGCCCTTGTCACCACCTTGGTCATCATATCT
>JAKUCV010006736.1:90882-131127 GCA_028386065.3 Turnera subulata | reverse complement strand
TTTTTTTTTTCCTCTCCATTTTTTTCCTTCTTCTTTCTTTTTTTTTTTTTTTCCTTCTCCTTTCTGCATCTTCACCGGTTTTAAGCTTGTTTCTTTTTTTTTGTTTTTTTTTTTCCCTTTTACTATTAGTCTTGTGAATCAAATAATTCATTTTCGTCCGTATTACGGGCGAGTCCGATCCGCACCAGAAAATAACCGATACCTCCTTAGTTATTTTCCGGTGTGATTTTCCGAGAAATTTCGAAACCCGAAAAATACCAACTTAGGTTCGAAAAATCCGCGGGAAAATCACGAGCGCGGGAAAACCCTCGGTTTCGAAAAACGACTCCCGTTTTACCTCGAATTAATTACCCGAGATTAATTCAACAGTAACTCACGGTGAAACAATTTCTACAGTCCCGGTAAAAATCCAAATTTTACCCGGGCTGTTACAGGGAAGAAGAAGAAGTAGCCATTTGTGGAAATAGTGTGACTCCGATCTAGAAATAGACCACTCCCAAGTGTTAAACCCACTTAATAATTCCAAAACCCTTATGGGTTCTTCAACAAAATTTTTACCCACACAACAACAAATGCTCAAATCAGAATCGATAAACATTCGCCAACTGAGAATTTTACAAATTTTTTCTCATTGCATATTTATAGCACTTCATAAACTTGAAATCATCAAACACCAGGAATTGAATCAAAAGAAAGAAAAAACACAGGAAGAGGAACAGGAGCAGTAAAAAACCTTACACGGATCCAATTCTACTGTGTGAGTAAAAATATATGACTGGAGGAAGGAACATGGTAAAGCATTTATACAGTAGTGTTTGTTTGATCATCTACACGAAATGGCCAACTTCCTCTATATATTAGATGGAGAAATGCAGCAACAACAAGCATGCGATACATATAGAGTCCAAAAATGTTAGCAAATTCAAAAAAGCATTAGAACAGACGACGCGTCTGGAAATTGAAATTGCATCTGAAGAGACACCGACCTGGCTGGAGGAATGCTTTCCAATCCAGTGACAAGCAAAATTGATGGTTTAGAGCTGCTTATTGACCAGAGTATTATGGAGGCAGTAAAAAGCCAGTACACACTACACAGAGGAATAAAGTAGAAACCAAAAGACAAATTGCCAATTTTGCGATGCTAACTAATTTGGCAAGTTTCCATTTCTTCCTAGCCCTTTTGTCTTTTGTTGATTCATCAGATAAAGGAAACAGAAATACCAATTGAGGTAGAAAAATTTAACCTGGGTTAGATAGCACCGCCAACAAACTTCACCTGCTTTTTTTTTTTTTTTTTACTATAGGCTACAAGCCACAGGAGGAACTTCTTACCATCTCACGGGGAAAAATAAAAAGGTTCAAATTTTAAGTCAGTTACTGTCTTGGTGATTTGACTGTTCAGTGGTTGACAGTTGTTTTTATTAGAAATACAAAAATATTAGGCCAACTTGCAACCCCTTGCATTACTTCACGAAATTCTAGTTGTAAATTAACTTATTAAGTGGAATTAATTGGTTTAAATTGAAATGTCAAGGGATTCAAATTTTCCAGTAGGTTTGCGAATCCTGCTTAATCTTAATATCCTGGGAGTAGTAAACATAAATGACGAGGGATCTGAAGTGTTACACCCATGACTACTACTGCTAGGCACCTAAATTTGATGATAAAGCATTCACGTGCCAGAAATTTGAATGGACTCAAAAACTTTATTCCAAAATCTTGTTACATTTCCTAAATTTCAATCATCAAACACTAGGGAGTAGGAATAGAGTCCATTTACGAGAGGTTTCAGATTTGGGTTTTCGTGTACACGACCCTTGGGACAAGACTTGGCATAATGGAAGGGGATAAAAAAGAATAAGAGCATTAATAAAAAAAAAAGAAAAGAAAAGAAAAGAAAAGGAAGCCCAGTTACGTACAGCAGATATGGTTACAGGAACGAATATCTTTCCCATTCCATTCTACTGTATGAGTGAGTACGCGTAGCTCGAGGAACGAACCGCGGTGTATTTACTGCTTGTCTAATCAAGTAATCATGTACAGAAAGGGACTATTATTACTTATTACATGAACAAATTAATGCGGCAGCAGTAAACATTGGACAGGGTAATCAAACGTCCAAAAAAAAAAGAGTTGAGAGCATTAATTAGAAAAGAAGTAAGAGATGCCACCATTGACAGCAAAATACAGGATTTGGAGCGCTGACCAGAGTGTACCTGCAGTCAAGCAGGTGCCTTTATTTAAGGTTTTCTTTTCTTTTTTTTTTGGTGAACCCTTTATTTAAGCTTACCCCCTGAACTTTTTTTTTTCAATCGACAACCTGAACTCCCAATTTCATGCAATTGACCCCCTCCGTCCATGGGCAGCTCACTTCCGTCACTTGCACTAACGGAATGCAGGGATGGATGACACGTGGCAATATCCTAACCATCCAATGATTTTCTTTTTTATTTCTTTTTCTTAAAAAGAATAAAATAGAAAATATTAAAAAAAGGATAAAAAATAACAATAATTATTTCTATTTTCTTTTCCCCAAAAAATATAAAAAAATATTTATATTAAAGATGAAAAAAAAAAGAAAACGGGTTGCCCTGATCTGTTGTTCTTCTTGGGAATCATTCTCTCGCTTCTCTCTTCCTTTCTGCTGCTTCTCACCATTTCTCCTCCAAACCAAACAACCAAACAACCATTCCTCATACGAACGAACGAAATGATGGAGGGAATAGAAAGGGTAAAAAAGTGACCTGTGGAGCGATTTCTGGGCGGCATCGAGTTCCCTGGAATTGTGCATAGCCTTGAGGATGAAGTTGAAGGAGGCGGTGTTGGGGGACAAGCCGTAGTCTTCCATGCCGGCGACCAGATCGAGCAAATCGGCGGGGGAGGCGCCGGTCATGTAATTGGCGCGGAGGTAGTGGTTGTAGGAGTCGACATTGGGCTGGTTGGGCTTTCCGTTCTTGTCGAGGGAGCGAATCCAGAACTCGAAGACCTGCTTCATGTCGGCCCAGCACTGGGCGGCGGTCCAATCGGCGAAGAGGTCGAGGAGGGACTTGACGTCCAGGGACTGGGCCATGGACTGGAGGGAGGAGTCGAAGCCCAGGGGGCGGAGGGCGGCGGAGGGCAGCGCCATCTACGAAGGGGAGTTCAGATTGGGCCGGATGGACGGCCAGGGCACCTTCATTGGCGTTGACGACCATAGCAAACACTGCTCCGGCCGACCACTAAAGACTTTACCCATCCCATTCCGAACATGCTCTGTGCACCACCAGATCAGCCGTTTCATCCCGATTCAATTCAACAATACATAAATCCAATAACAAACTAACCTGCTCACTCGAAAGAGCAACAACGAATAGGTTTATTCAATAATCACAATACACACCTTTCTCTTCCTTTTCTCTTTTTTTTTCCCTACTCTTCTCGTGCCCACCTGCTCATTTCCACAACCATTCATCTCCGGCGAGGTGGCTCCACGTTTCGTAGAAATCAAAGGTGGTGAGCAGAAAGCACGGGCTAGCAAGGGGGTCCTTCTTCGCCTCCTCTCGTTTGCTCTCTGGTTTGGTGACGATGAGAGCTAGCGGCGACGACGGTTTTTGCTCCGGTGGAGGCACGTTTGGGAGCAGTCTTTGGAGGTCTAAAAAGACTCGGATGGATCTGGCTCGGATCTTCTCGGATCTAGGCAGATCGGGTTCTTCAACTCCAACGAGTCGTGCTCCTCCCCAGGGCGACCTGAAACTCTTCTAACGGGAAGAGATCCCGACGACAGCGATTTGTAGGTGGTGGTTAATTGCTGATAGAGTTAGTTATTGAATTGTTAGAACTCCAAGTGTTGAAAGTTTAAACCAAGAAAGACCATTTAGCTGTTGCCAAATTCTTCCGTTTATTCATTTTCACATTTAATATACATATTTTTTTTATATTTTGGTGGGTAAAAGAAAATAGAAATAATTATTGTTATTTTTTATCTTTTTTTTAATTTTTTAAATATTTCCTATTTTATTCTTTTTAAGAAAAAGAAATAAAAAAGAAAATCATTGGATAGTTAGGATATTGCCACGTGTCATCCATCCCTGCATTCCGTTAGTGCAAGTGACGGAAGTGAGCTGCCCATGGATGGAGGGGGTCAATTGCATGAAATTGGGAATTCAGGTGGTCGATTGACGAAAAAAAAGTTCAGGGGGTGACTCAAAAATAAACTAGAATATAGGGGGTCAAAATGTAATTAACCCGAAAAAAAAAAGAGAAAGAAGAGAGAAACAAAAAGGCAAATTTATAATTTTGCAATGGTAAGCAATTTTGGCAATTTCCTATTTTTTAATTGGCTAGCAGTAGCACTACCTGCTTTTTCCTTCTACAGCCATACGAGGTGGAAAAGTAACTACTAAGTCTATTTCTTACCACTCACGCACCAAGAAAAAGTTTAAAAAGTTACATTGGCGATTCAAATTTAGTTTTTTTCCTCCAATTATAATGGCAAATGTATATGGCTGGTACTTATATAATTTTAATATAAGAGTAATGTTGGGTTTAATTGTGTCAAGTTTGTTAGTATTCTGCTAATAAAGTCCTAGTCATTAGGGGTCAAGTAGTTAGAATCTGTTTGAATTTATTTTGAATTGGTCAGTAACAAACACCATGAAACATACGTGGGTTGTTACTAGTATTTCATATCTTGTAAGGCTATAAAAGCTTGAGGCTATTCAATAAACTTATAAGGTATTCTTTCACATTTCTGTGTGAGTGTTTAAGAATCATTCAAATCTGGTAGCGGAGCCTATATAGATAGAAAGGAGAGGCCTGCGTAAGAATAAGAGAGCGAAACACTGCGAGTGTAAGTGAGTGAGTGAAACACTGTGTGTGTAAGTGAGCTTGTGATGGCTGAAACTAATAGCTTTGCACAAGCATGCATTCCCAAGTTTGATGGGGATTATGATCATTGGAGTTTGGTCATGGTTTACTGAACCAGCTAATGAAGAAGCATTGACACCAGCCCAAAAGAAGACCTTAGAAGAAACAAGGCTGAAGGATTTGAAGGCTAAGAATTATCTCTTTAGCTCTATTGACAAGACCATTTTGAAGACAATTGCTCAAAAGCAAACTGCCAAACAATTGTGGGACTCAATGAAGGTCAAATATCAAGGTAATGCTCGAGTACAACGTGCTCAGCTTCAAACTCTTCGTAGAGATTTTGAGTTACTAGAGATGAAACCAGGAGAGACAGTGAATGCATATATCGGGAGAGTAATGGTGGTGTCTAATGTCATGAGAAACTGTGGTGAGGACATGCCAGATGTCAAGATTGTTGAGAAGATTCTACGTACTCTCACCGAGAAATTCAACTACATTGTATGCTCAATTGAGGAATCAAAGGATATTGATAGTCTGTCAGTTGATGCCTTACAAAGTTCGCTACAGGTCCATGAACAGAAGTTTCGCAAGAATGGTGGAGAGGAGCAAGCACTGAATGTGAGTTATGATGATAGAGGAAGCAGAGGTCGAGGAGCTGCAACTAGAGGCAGAGGAAGAGGAAGAGGAAGACAATTTAACAAGGCCACTGTGGAATGTTATAGATGCCATCAGCTAGGGCATTTTTCATACGAATGTTCTAGTAAAGACAAGAAAGTCAATTATGTTGAGGTAGATGAGGAAGAAGAGATGCTTTTGATGGCTGTTACGGAAGGTAATAATGCAGAAAAGGAGATGTGGTACCTAGATTCTGGATGCAGCAACCACATGTGTGGGAAGAGACAAAGATTTTCAGATTTTGATGGTGCATATAGACATTCAGTGAAGCTGTGCAATAACACGAGGATGGACGTGATGGGGAAAGGCAATATCCGACTAGAAATCAACGGCAAAACTCAGGTGATTATGGATGTTTATTACGTGCCGGATTTAACAAATAATTTGCTCAGTATAGGCCAACTTCAGGAAAGAGGATTAGCTATACTTATAAAGCATGGAGTATGCAGTCTTTATCATCCACAAAAGGGCTTGATTATGCAGACATCGATGACAACAAATAGGATGTTTACGTTATCGGCTACTGCGGTATCAGAGCATTCTACTTGTTTACAAACAATGACAGAGGATGAATCCCACTTGTGGCATCAACGGTATGGACATCTCAGTTATAAGGGGTTGCAGACACTGAGGTCTCGATATATGGTAAAGGGGATTCCATCTTTCAAAGCTACAACTGGGTCATGCACTGTTTGTTTGGTTAGAAAACAACATAGAGAGGCTTTCCCAAAACGGAGTCAATGGCGTGCTTCCAAAAAATTGCAGCTTGTCCATGCTGATATTTGTGGCCCAATCACACCATCCTCTAACAGTGATAGAAGGTACATGTTAACATTCATTGATGATTATAGTAGAAAGTTGTGGATATATTTTTTGATTGAAAAGTCTGAGGCATTCACAATGTTCAAGCACAATAAGAGTCCAGTTGAGAAAGAGTCTGGAGTACCTCTATGTTGTTTATGCACTGACAGAGGAGGAGAATTCACTTCCCATGAATTTAATAATTTTTGTGAAGATAATGGTATAAGCAGGCAGCTCACAGCAGCTTACACCCCGCAACAGAATGGGATAGCTGAACGCAAGAACCGAACAATTATGAATATTGTTCGTTGCATGTTATCTGATAAAGAGGTACCAAAGAGATTCTGGCCCGAGGCTGCAAGATGGACAGCACATGTTCTCAATAGAAGTCCCACGTCAGTTGAGAAGGAGAAAACACCGGAAGAATTGTGGAGTGGAGTTAAGCCTAATGTGGATTACTTTAGAGTTTTTGGATGCTTAGCCCATGTTCATGTGCCAGACCAGAAAAGAAAGAAGTTGGATGATAAAAGCTTCCCCTGTGTGTTACTAGGAGTTAGTACTGAGTCAAAAGCCTATCGATTATTTGATCCAGCAACCAAGAAGATAGTGACAAGTCGAGATGTAAGTTTCGAAGAAGATAAGGGCTGGAACTGGGCAAGAACTGCGCAAGAAGTGGAACAAGATGTATTGGTTTGGGAAGGTTGTGATGAAGATAAAACTGAAGAGTCTGAAAATGAAGAGGAAGATGCTACTGAAATTCAAGGAGTTGCCACTGAAGTTTAAGAAGTTGTTGCACCAGCAGATGATCCAGAAGCCCCAAATGATGCACATTTGACAGCAACTAGATCTCGAAGACCTCCTCCTTACCTGCAAGATTACGTGTCAGTAGAAGGTCTTTCAGAAGAAGAGGATGAGTCAAACAATCTTGTGATGTTTACTTCTAATGAAGACCCTTGTTCCTTTGAGGAGGCAGCAGCAGAAGAGAAATGGAGAAAGGCTATGGACAATGAGATGGACTCTATCAAGAAGAATGAGACTTGGCAGCTTACAAAACTACCAATTGGAGCAAAGACAATTGGTGTTAAATGGGTTTTCAAGACCAAACGAAATGAGAATGGTGAGGTGGACAAGTACAAGGCCCGATTGGTAGCTAAAGGTTTTGCTCAACAGCATGGAATTGACTACAATGAGGTTTTTGCACCAGTTGCAAGATGGGATACGATTCGGATGATTCTAGCCTTGGCAGCACAAAAGGGTTGGAGTGTGCACCAACTTGATGTTAAAAGTGCATTTCTTCATGGTGAATTGGAAGAGGATGTTTATGTGGAGAAACCGATGGGATATGTTCAAAAAGATGAAGAACATAAGGTTTACAAGCTTTGGAAGGCACTTTATGGATTAAAGCAGGCCCCGCGTGCTTGGCATAGTAGAATTGAGGCTTACTTTCTCAAAGAAGGCTTTACACGGTGCAATTATGAGCACACTCTCTTTACAAAGTCAGAAGAAGGCGGTAAGAGACTTTTAATTGTAAGTCTGTATGTTGATGACTTGATCTTTACTAGTAATGATTCTTACATGATTGAGAAGTTTAAGAGTTCCATGACAGAGGAATTTGAGATGACAGATTTAGGAAAGGTGAAATACTTCCTTGGTGTTGAGATTATACAAAAATCAGAAGGCATTTATCTGAGCCAAAGGAAATATGCAAATGAGCTGTTGGAGAGGTTTCATCTGCATAATGGAAATCCAGTCAAAAATCCAATTGTACCAGGTGCTAAACTCTCAAAAGATGGAGGAGGGGCCAAGGTTGATGCAACTTTGTTTAAGCAATTAATTGTGAGTCTCATGTACATCACTACAACAAGGCCAGACTTAATGTATGTGGCATGTTTGCTAAGTAGATATATGGCCAATCCAGCCGAGGTGCATTTACAAGCAGCAAAGAGGGTGTTGCATTACTTGAAAGGTACTGTGTCTTTAGGTTTGCTTTACAAGAGAGGTGATACAAAAGAATTAGTTGCTTATACAGACAGTGATTATGCCGGAGATATTGATGATAGAAGAAGCACAAGTGGTTATGTGTTTTTGCTGAATGGAGGAGCAGTTTCTTGGGCTTCAAAGAAGCAACCGGTGGTGACACTATCAACAACAGAGGCTGAATTCGTTGCGGCAGCATATTGTGCTTGTCAGTGTGTCTCGGTGCAAAGAATTCTGCAGCAGCTTGGTGGTCTGCAGCAACAACCAACCACTGTCTTATGCGACAATAGCTCAACAATCAAATTGTCTATGAACCCAGTTCTACATGGCAGGAGTAAACACATTGATGTAAGATTTCATTTTCTAAGGGGATCTTACGAGGGAACAAGTTGTGAGGCTTGTTCATTGTGGCACAAAGGAGCAAGTGGCTGATATAATGACTAAGCCCTTGAAACTTGACGTGTTCATAAAGCTACGAGAAGAGCTTGGAGTCTGTGAAGTACCTTTGAGTATAAACTGAATGTTACTATGTAAGTTCAGTTTAGGGGAGGTATTGTTGGGTTTGACTGTGTCAAGTTTGTTAGTATTTTGCTAATAAAGTCCTAGTCATTAGGAGTCAAGTAGTTAGAATCCGTTTGAATTTTTTTTTGAATTGGTCAGTAACAAACACCATGAAACATACGTGGGTTGTTACTAGTATTTCATATCTTGTAAGGCTATAAAAGCTTGAGGCTATTCAATAAACTTATAAGGTATTCTTTCACATTTCTGTGTGAGTGTTTAAGAATCATTCAAGTAAAATATACATAAATTACCTTGCCGTAGGTTATCCCACCACAACGGGGGCAAGATGGTGGCGTGTTGTTGAGTTATAAGGCATGGTATGTACCATCACATCAAGTAAAATCATTAATCGAATCGGATCAGAATTAAGGAGCTGGTGTGGTGGTGGTGGAGGCGCTGAATGGTAATTGTCCAGGTCGTGTCTTGAGGCGTCGCCACTGATGCAGGATATCAGGTTGTTAGCCGGCTCCTTTGGGGACTGTTTGTTCTGTCATGTCTTTTGTGAGGGTAATTTGGTTGCCCATTTCCAGGCAAAGCTTGCTTTGCATGGTCCTATAGGCTGTCACTTTCTCTTATCATTAATCCTAAAAGTGTGGAGACAGGCCTGATACAGTCTGAAAATACTCATTTGGCCTATTACTCTAAGAGCCTAAGTCGAAGATGAAGTTCCAAGCCCAATTTTCTTGGAAAGCCCGCCTATGAGACGGCCGCTTTATAAATACTCGGAATCCCCTTCTATTTGCCATGTTACTTACAGATACTTAGGTCCAAGTCCAAGTACTATTCGCGCGCCAGGTTGGTTGAAGTGGTAAGCGACTTGTTCCGCTTAAGCGAGGTCTCGGGTTCGAGTCCTCGTGTACGCAGAAAATCTCATTTAGGAGACTCACCCACCATTACCTAGGTGCGCCACCCGAGTCGAGCTGGATTTAGTTCGAGCTGGATTTAGTCCGGGATACCAGTGGGAAACAAAAAAAAAAGAAAAATCCAAGGTACCAAAATTCAAGCAATATTGACCAATAGAATTTAAACAAGTGGATAAAAATTATTAATTATAGTTTAGTGTAATATTACATAAAAGATATATATATATATCAATCCAAATAACTTATTATCTTTACCCAATATAATTATTATTTTTTTTACAGTTTTGAATTATATATCAACAATAACTACACACGATTAGCATTAAAAAAATATATATAATTATTTTTTTATTTAAACAATATAGTTATGATTACTTGGGTTCTTTTTTGTCGTGTCCCTCTGAGAAAAGTAACTGCAGGGCAAACGCACCATTTGCACCATTTGCATAGGTGACAGTTTGTCTCATTTGCTCAGGGTTGTTCTTAGCCCAGAGAGGCTGTACTACCTCCGCCCTCCTTTTACACCAAAAGAAAAAAACAAAAGGACTCTAGATCCGACGGAAAAAGTTTCCGACGAAAAAAGTTTCCACCTTTGGTGCCTGGCTTAGAAACCCAGCTGGTTGAGGTGCATGCTGATTATATTATGATTTTGCGATCGTACTTTTTTATCATTAGTACCAAGTTAAGAAAGATCTTAAAAAACGTAACTTTAGTCTGAAAACTGGAGAAACACATCAAACAACACCAGATCATATCATCATATCATCTAGATCTTCGTTACACAGAAAACATAAAAACACATAAGGAGAAGAAAACTTAAAACATAAGAGATCATATCCTACTATGACCAACTACTAGAGACAACCAGCTACTAGAGACAACCAAATACTAGAGACAGGCGGAGGCGCGTGGTACGAAGCCTAAATCAGGCGGCTGGTGGGGCGGCTGGCATGAAGATATTCAGGGCCCCAGCCACCGCTCGTATCTGAGCATTCTTGCGAGGTCCGATGTCGGCTGGTGCCCTTCCAGCGGCGGCGAGGTTGTATTCAACGGCATAGACGCCGACAAGCCTTGCAAACAACCGGACATCGTCCGGGTTTGCAAAGACGATGGCGTGTCCCAGCGACTGCGAGTAAGAGAGGTGCCTCAGTAGGGTCCGGAGTTCAGCTCCGTCGCCGGGCTGAGCTTGGCCGGCGGCGAGCCTCTGGTGCAGCAGGTGAGCCCTTCGGAGGTTTTTCGTTGTCTGTGTACGGGTCATCGTGGTCTGGTTAGGGTTTGGGGGGGAGGGATTTTAGGACGTAAGCAGCAGCTTGCAGTAGCAGTAGCAGTAGCAGGTGGGTACTAGAGTGGACTGTAGTGTAGTGACTATGGGTGGGTGGTGTTTATATAGCCAATTTCACCGAATGAGAGACACACACGTGTCATGGGGGGGGGTGCGAGGTTCCTAGAGGTTCTAACGTGATCACCAAGTAGGCAGGTTTTTGTGTTTATTGCGTCATTTTTTTCTGATTTTATTGCGTCATTTTTTTCTGATTGGATCGGAAATCTGGACACCAACTTGCATTCACAATCCTCAAAGATGGCATTGCCTGTTCCACCATTTCCCATTCCATTTCCAAATCTGAGAGAGATCCCAGCATCAATCCCTCCAAAAGCCATGTAGTAGTAGTAGTGCATGTATATTTACGATATAACCAAGGTGGAAATTGGAATGACAAGTATAATCCTGATACCCAGGGTACAGTGCACGACCTTAAACTAAAAAGAGGAGGTTGGAGGTTCACTTTGGAAATTTCCCAATGGAAGACGAAGCTGACAAAAGGGAAACGGCACCGTGTTGCACCAGTAATGGAAAGAAAGAACTAGAGGATTGAAAGGGGCGATTCGGTAAAAAAATGGATGGATTGGGGGAAGCAAAGAGAGCCCATACACGTGTCACCTCGTGGGACGCCTCCAGGATCAGTTCTTCACGAGATTCTCCCACAAGAACAAGGCGCAAAGAGCAATTGGGAAGACAAATTTTAATAACCTCTACAAACGCATATCAAAGAAGTGGAGAAATTAACAGCATCTTCATCTAATCAATTATAGACTAATTAAGACAGTTTAAGAGCCTAGCATAAAAAAAAATAAAAAAAAGAGGACAGTTTAAGAGCCCTAATTTTCATCTAATGAACATATATAACCAACAAGTACCGCCATAATATAATTAACCAACAACAAATAAAAACAAAACCTACTAAGCATCCAGAACAAGAGCATTGGAAAACCATGACTTGATTTACTCTCTCACTTTGGGATTAAAAACCAGTGTCACCTATCATCCATCACAGTCAATCTTTAGCGACGGCGTCTGCTCAGGGTTTCTTTTTAGTGGAAGAGAGAGGCAGTCACTCTGTGTGAGTAGGTAAAGGTAAAAGACAAATTAAAAGAAAATGGAGGATAAATTTCCACCGAATAAAACGAATTAGTTCACTTGTTTACAATTGCCCATGATATGGCCCAGGGGAAAATTGCACCGCGAGTCCTATAACTTTTCTCCAAAACTCATTTGAGTCCTAAAAACGAAAAACGCATTATTCGAGTCCTATTCCGTTTTAAAATAACCCCAATCGAGTCCCGAGCCAAATTTCCGTCAATTTTTAGCTGACGTGGCCGTTATATGCGTACGTGGAAAATGGGATAAACAGAAAGAAAAAAAGTGAAACAAAACAAACTTTGAAATTTAAAAACTGCGTTTGATTAACAACTAATTAATTATGGTTAGCGGGAATTAACGTTAACTACACTATAGTAATTACACCATCACCCGTTCCAACTGCCCACTTGCACTCTCCCCCACTAACACTCTCATTCTTTCTTTCATCTTCCCTCTTCCTTCTGCTTTGTTCTTTGCCCCAACCCCAACCCTAACCGCCACCGTACCCCTAACCGCAACCCTACCCCTAACCGCAACCCCAACCAGTAACCGATCTATAAGAGAGGCGCGATAGAGAGTCGATTGCGACGTAGGAGAACCATTAATCGACGAGAATCCTTAACCGACGAGAGCCACGAGATATCCAAAACAGATCAAACAGAGGCGATCGATAGTCGCCGAGAACACCAGTGATGAAAAAGTCGAGCTTTAGGCGAGGGGAACTAGTAGTGGTCTAGTTGAGAGTTAAAACCCAACAATTAAAGAGGAAGAGATGGCGATGCTGTTGATGGACGAAGAAAGCATTTGAATAAACTGAGAAGACCGATCGACGACAGCAATAAGCTGAGGTGAGGTCATGCAGTACATTATGGCAATGGCAGTATAGTTAATGCTTGAATTGTGTTGTATTTTCTCGATTGTGAAGTGTGTTTTGGTTGAAATTTTTCTGGTATTGAGTGGGCATTTAGGTAATTTTAGGCATGGCTAGGTGTATAGGTCTAGGACTCCTTGTTCGAGAACCAACATGCGTGTGTATTTGTGGTTGCTTAAGGTTTTTGTTGTTATTGTGTTTGCTTAAGGTTTTTGTTGTTATTGTGTTTGCTTAAGGTTTTTATTGTTGTTTGTTATAGGATGGGTTTGGTTCATTTGTTCTACGGTGGAAATCTGGTTATTGGAGATGATCTAGTGTATAATGGAGAGTTCAAGATTTCCACAGAGATTGATGAAGACAGATTCAACTACTGGTCAATTAAGGATTGGGCTGACGAGGTTGGTGTTCTGAATCCAACAGGGTATGCATATGGGGCTTGCGGTTCCAACACTTTGAAACTTGTAGAAGAGAGTGATGCCTGTGTCCTGGATATAACATTGATGGTGGGGAGGGGTGATATATATTTTGTATTGTTTCACGAGGGCACACTTGGAGAAGCACGTAATGAGCACATCGTCCCAAATATACACACTGTCCTTAGGCTTGCAAATGTGCAAGCTGTTGAGAATGAAGGAGATGGTGTAGTTGAAAATGGGGGAGGAGGTGCTCATCATGAGGGTGTAATTGCCGTGCATGTTCGAAAGGAAGTGTTACAGCTGATTGATGCTCATGTTCCAAATGAAAACCTTCCACAAATTGGAGATGGGGTTGCAGTATTGAATGGGGGAGATGTTGAGCATCATCTCAAGTCTGCCAAATTTGTTTTGAGCCTGGGCACAACTGCAAGACATGCAAACACAAAGATAATCCTAATTTCACACAACCAAGACCTGCACGCAGACCTCCAAAGCTGCCTGTAAGTAAAAATTATGTAATTAATCTCAACTTCATTCAAATGTTATAATACAACTAATGAAATCCTAAATTGTTTGCAGATCCAAAGTGCTGCTAAGAAGATAAGGCCAAACGAAGACAATGCAAGATATGGAGTGTTCGTGGATCAACAAACTGGGCAAACAATACTGAATGTAAGCAATCCATCACATTTACCACCCAATGACAATCACTATTATTGCTTTGTAATTACTTTATTTGCAATTCTATCGTATTTTGCAGCCTGGTTCACAAAGTCAGAGGGTAATAGGATGTTCATCAGGAGGGAATACATCCATCCCCATATGCAACCTCCCTGCCCTACATGCTTCCTGAGAAGTCATTACACCACAGGAGTTAGTAAGGAGGAGAAATGCAGCAATGAGGAACATAGGAGGAGCGAACCAGCTGCAACAAGATGGAAGTCAAGGATCAGGGGCGAATGAAGTTGTGTAATAGGTCATTCAGAAACCTTAGTTATTTTCCTTGGATGTTAGTTATTTTGTCTGAAGTTGAGTTATATTACTCTGCTGTCTGCGTTATTATGGTTATGGCTCTATTTTGTGTGATCACTTGCTGAGATTGAACTCTTGCAATATGGATCAACTTCAGTTTAATATATCTACATGCTACATTATGTTCAATGCCTCATTTGATGTGTTTTTGAATGTATGCTATATTGTAATTTACGTGCTGTTGTTATTTTGTCATTGATCTTCTCCACGATTGTGGTTGCTATTGTCCATCTTGCATAAACCACATAAGTCATACACTGATGCAAGTGGTATAACACATAACACTGAAGCTTTTCATTTCATACACTAACACATAACATAAAAGACAATACCGTAAAGACTAGGACACCTTCATTACATTCTATTGGGACACATTCATTGGCATTCTACTAGGGCACTACTTTAGGACACTACTAGGGCACTACTGAAGGACACTACTGAAGGACACTACTAGGCTACTACTAGAGGGCACACTACTCTTAGCCATTTAATACTGCACATGCCAAGAACACCAACAACATAGCACATAATATCCATTTCTTCATCCTTTCCTTCTCTCCCTCCAACTCAGAATTGCGAGCCTGCAGCCTTTCATTTTCTTCCTCTAACCCAGAATTCTCGGCCTTCATCACAACAATCTCTTCCTCCAACCCAGAATTCTCGGCCTTCATCACTGCAATCTCTCCCACCAACCCAGAATTTTCAGTCTTCAACATTGCATTATCTGCCTCCACTTCGCCAAGTTGGTTTCTCAAATTGCCAATCTCTTGCTCCAAGGCATGAACCCTGCGGAGCAAATTAGGAATCATCTCAGCTGCACCTTCACGAGTTGGTGGATCTATCCAACAGAAGTAGGTGCAGATCCCAGCTTGACAAGCCTCAAATCTCCTCCCACGACTGTTTGCTGACCTTGAAGTCCTCTCACATGCAGGTAGCCCACAGAAGCAATTCGTCCTTGCTGTGTTCATCCTTCTTGATTGATGCTATGTTCTTGGTTGGTTTTGATTTTTTTAATGTAATGTATGCTTGGTTGTTTTTCGGTTTTTTTGTGAATGTAAATGGGTAGAGAGGGATGGATTGATAGGAAGAGGTTGGCAGAAATGGTGGATGGGTGGGGAGAAAATGGTTTGTGAGGAATGGTTTGAAGGTGGTTTGGCTCCCTTTTAATGGAGGTGGCAGGAGATGGCGGGAGAGGTAGGAAATGGCGAGACTTGTTAAGAAATGGAGGGACAGAAAATGGCGCCCATTTGTCCCCCCCAATTCTGACGTGGCATCCAACGTGGCGTATATTCCCTGTTGGGTGTGATGTGGATCTGAAGTGGCACAAGACAAGCCAAAGATAACGGCCATGTCAGCTAAAAATTAACGGAAATTTGGCTCGGGACTCGATTGGGGTTATTTTAAAACGGAATAGGACTCGAATAATGCGTTTTTCGTTTTTAGGACTCAAATGAGTTTTGGGGAAAAGTTATAGGACTCACGGTGCAATTTTCCCCATGGCCCAGTATTGCTAATAGCCCAGTTAGGTCCAAATCCAGTCCATTTTCCCTTGCTGTGTTCATCCTTCTTGATTAATGCTATGTTCTTGGTTGGTTTTGATTTTTTTAATGTAATGTATGCTTGGTTGTTTTTCGGTTTTTTTGTGAATGTAAATGGGTAGAGAGGGATGGATTGATAGGAAGAGGTTGGCAGAAATGGTGGATGGGTGGGGAGAAAATGGTTTGTGAGGAATGGTTTGAAGCTGGTTTGGCTCCCTTTTAATGGAGGTGGCAGGAGATGGCGGGAGAGGTAGGAAATGGCGGGACTTGTTAAGAAATGGAGGGACAGAAAATGGCGCCCATTTTTCCCCCCCAATTCTGACGTGGCATCCAACGTGGCGTATATTCCCTGTTGGGTGTGATGTGGATCTGAAGTGGCACAAGACAAGCCAAAGATAACGGCCATGTCAGCTAAAAATTAACGAAAATTTGGCTCGGGACTCGATTGGGGTTATTTTAAAACGGAATAGGACTCGAATAATGCGTTTTTCATTTTTAAGACTCAAATGAGTTTTGGAGAAAAGTTATAGGACTCACGGTGCAATTTTCCCTATGGCCCAGTATTGCTAATAGCCCAGTTAGGTCCAAATCCAGTCCATTACCTCTCCAACGCGCCCAGAACACCTTTCACCCATAGTCAAATTGAAGAGCATTAAATGCAAACGGCGGGAGCGCGGGAAAACAGGAAAAGGACCCGGATTTTGTGTCAACTCATGATCAGGAGTAGATAAAAATCTTGTAAGGAAGGGGTTGCTACTGTTGAAAAATCCAAGGTACCACCAATTGAGGTTGGTTCAAGTAAGAGACCTGTTCCGCTTAAGCGAGGTCTCGGGTTCGAGTCCTCGTGTACGCACATTTGGGAGACTCACCCACCATTACCTAGGTGCGCCACCCGAGTCGAGCCGGTGCCTTTGATGTCCTTAAAGGTGGACTGGCCCGGGATACCAGTGGGAAACAAAAAAAAAAAGAAAAATCCAAGGTACCAAAATTCAAGCAATATTGACCAATAGAATTTAAACAAGTGGATAAAAAATATTAATTATAGTTTAGTGTAATATTACATAAAAGATATATATTGACCCCTACAATTTTTCTTATTTGCAATTTAAAATGTTAATAGATAGTAATTTTTTTTTCTTATTGCACATGTATTGATCTAAAAATTATTTTATTCAATTTTTTACATGTAATAGAAATTAAATTAAAAAACATGTAATATAATAACATTTTATTATTATGCAAAAACTCTGGGCCGGATTTTTTTCAGGTTTCATCAAAGACCAAATTAAGAACAAGGGGAATCAAACAAATTAATCTATCCATATCTATACTATATATAAAAGCACAAACTCAAAATCTATATCTATACGACCTATAAAAGCACGAACTCAAAAGAATACGGGCGAAATTGAATGGTAGAAATACCCTAACTTAATAATAATATAACAAGTAATAAATAACGTATTATACACTAATAAATAATATGTAATATCCTATAATAATTCTTTATGTATAGAATTTTATCATATTATTCTTATAAAACCGCACAACATTGATCTAAATAACTATTATAAACAACTTATGAAGAAGAACATTAAAACAAATATGAAGAAGAAATTAGAATATTCGAAGAACGAACAACTATACTTACTGTCAACAATGTAATGACTAAAGATTACAAAAAATAATTATATAAAAAGTAAAAATAATAAAATATCTACGTGAAAAGAAAAATGTAAAGGAGAAAAGGTAATATAATACAATCTCACTATAACATAATATTGCAATATTTTAATTAAGTATAATTTATATGTAATATATAAAAATCGAAAAGGAAGGATTAGAAGATCAAAATATTCTAAAAAGTAATTCTCATTAAAACTAAAAAATATTGACTTCTATTAAGTTTTTTACAGAAAAGACAAATTTACAAATTGAAAGATTTTAACACAAATAAAAAAATAAGAATATAGAAAATAATTATAAAATTTTTTATCAAAATATAGAGAAAAAAGTTGTTGCAAAATAGAAAATTAAAATATATTCCTCACACAATAACATTTTAAATTAAAAATTATGAGAAATTGAATACTAATAATTATCAATTTTATACAAAAAATATGAATAAATAAGAACTAAAATATTAATTATGTAATTAATAGCAAAAAATAAATTTTTTTAAAGTTAAAATTAATATTTTTTAAAATATTTTAATATTTTATAAATCTCTCAATCAAAATAGTACAATATTAAAAAATAAAATAAGCAATATATATATGTATAAAAATTCTATCATGTGTTCATAATTTAATTTAATTATTTTTATCTATGTAATTTATTTATTATTTTTAAAATATTGTTCATTACTAGAAAATATTATCGTTTGTTTTGCATCGCAAGAAACCACTTGATAAAAAAAGTAATTGGAATTAATTTTCAACTTGTTAGCGGGTATAATATAAGCATTACGATAATGGAAAGGCAAAAGCACTTGATCCGTCTTAATCGGAGATTATAATCGCCAAAAATTGCGGTCCACCAAAACCAGCGACGACAGGACGTCTGGCGAATTTCGTAACGTAAGCAAATCTTCCTTGATAATCGTATGTATACGGTAATTTGTTAAGTCGGTTAAATTAATACTTGCTCTCCAAGTATTTTCCCCCTATATATAATAATAGGGTCTAAGCCATTGCAAAAAAACTCACAAATCTCCTCCTTTCGCAGTCAACTATACAGCGAAAAAAGCCTAAAACTCTTCAAAATCTCACCCCAAAATGGTTTTCAGTTCTTTGATCCTTGGCCCACCAGAGAACTACACTAACCATCCCCTTAATTCTTCTTCCGCCCCCAATATTGTCAAATCAGGCACTAAAAAGAACACACCTCCTCCTCCTCGGTTAGGATTGACTGAGAACGGCTCAGTAACATACGTGGCCACAGAAAACCCCTGTCTGGATTTCTTCTTCCAGGTTGTCCCTTCCACGTGTTCCTTTACAGTGGTGGATTATCTGCGCCAAGCCTGGTGCTTTGACCCGTCGACGACCCTGAAGCTGATATGTAACCTGAGGGGCGTTAGGGGCACCGGCAAGTCTGACAAGGAGAGTTTTTACACTTCCGCCCTGTGGTTGCACAAGAACCACCCAAGAACTCTGGCGCGTAATGTTAAGGTTATGGTGGAGTTCAGGTGTTTTAAGGATCTGGTCGAGATTTTATACAGGTTGATGGAAGGCGAGAGTGTGAGGGAGGATGCCAGGAACGAGTAGGCAATGAAGAGGTGCCTTGCGAAGGGACGTCACCAAGTGGGAAGAAAGTATCTGTACTCATCCTCTAGCGACGAAGAAGAAGACGCCGCCGTAGCCAAGCCAGGGGCGGCGGATGAGGTGGAGGTGGCGGAGCAAAGGTTGCCTCGGGAAGTGAGGGTTGCCCAAAACAAAGCCAAAGTCGATGCTGTCAAAGCGAAAGCCAGGGAGTTGAGGAAGGAGAAGGAGCTAAACAAGGCGAAGAGGGCTTTGGAGAGGTATTCTAACGATCCTGCTTATCGATTCTTACATAATTGTGTTGCTGATGTTTTTACCGAGTCCTTGAAGTAGGACATGCAATTGTATAAAGCTGGTGAGTTTGGCAAGAATGGCCTTGCTTCTAAATGGTGTCCTTCCATTGATTCCTCCTACGATAAGTGTACCCTGATATGTGAGAGTATAGCGAGGAGGGTTTTTCCTAGAGATTCGTATCCTGAATATGAAGGAACAGAGGAGGCGCGATATGTTTATTTGGTCAGAGATAGATTGAGGAAGCAAGTGCTTGTGCCTTTGCATAATTAAGGTTCTCGAACTCCCCGAAGTGTACATGAGCGCAAATCAGTGGGGAGCATTCAGATTTGGATCAAGAAAATTCAAGGTAAAGAATAGTAGAAAGACTAGAAGGAAGAACAAGAGTTGAAAGGTCAAAATTAAGTTTTCTTATTCCTCAGATTTGAACAGTGTACAGTGTACAGTATATGCCCCTTCATGTGAAAGAGATACCCTATATACTATCCCAAATTAGGGTTTTCTACATGTCTTTTTCCTTCCTGATCTCTCCATGTGCCCTCTCTCTTATCTCCCTTGACGTGGCGCCCTTATCTTCCCTTTTCAGGCGTGGTCCACCGCGTTCCCCGACATTTTCCGATTTTCCCCCTTGTTCTCTTCTCTCACAGCTGTCTTTTCTTCTTTGGCCAATCGGGTTTCAGTCCCTTTGGGTTCCTGGCGGACCCTTTGACTCTTCAACTCCCTGCTGGCAGCTGATGTGGCTTCATCATTTGTTCCTGACATATCAATAGCCCCTCAACTGAGGAGTTAATTCAAAGTTGTCTTCCTTTTGAATTTTGAATTAACTCTTCACTTGGTAGTGTATCCCCTTATTTTCTGAGCTTCTCCCACATTTCAAGAGAGAGAGCACACACTCATTTAAGGGTCCGTTCGTGCATCGTGCCCACGTTTACGAGTGGCGGTTCCTCTCGGCTTGTCGGGTAACCTTCTCTTTTTCCTCTATTTATTTCGTCTTTTCCTCTCTTTCTCCCTTATCTTCCTTTCATTCTTCCAGTCGCCGACATCTCCCCTCTGTTCCCTTTGCTATGTTTCCTCCATCGCCGCCGTTTAGCTGATTCCCGGGTATCCTTCTTCTTCCTTTCTTCGTATTTTCTTTCACTCATAAGTTCTACCCGTGCCCGGCCTTTAGATGAAAACCAACTCCTCCTCTTAGGTGAAAAACTGATTCCTGAGGCTAGTAATCGAGCTTATTATTCTGTAGGTTCCCTTTCTGAGAATGAATCCTACTTCACTGTCCCACCACCTGACCAATTCTTTATGTTCACGATCCTTATCGAAGCTGGGGTTACTCTTCCCTTTTCCCCGTTTCTTGTGGAGCTTCTAGAGGCTCTGAATATCGCTCCCATCCAACTTCAACCCCTCTCATGGTTTTTGATTGCCGCCTTCGAGCAGTGGTGTCGGTTCCATCTTGTGACCTCATACTTGGGAGTCTTTTTTAGGTTTTTCCAAGTCAAAATCCTCAAGAAAAATCCTAGCATCATAGATCTGGTGTATATATGCAGGTGCGCGAATCTAGGGTACCTAGAGGATATACCAAAAAATAAGAAGCCCCTCAAAAGGGATATGATTAAAATTCAAGTGAGAGTAGGCTCCGTAGCAGAGCACTTAGGGTTCCCAAATAGAATCACCCCTCTCGATCCTGCGGAACTTAGGCTCAGCCCTCTTTCTCTCGAGGAGGCTGGAGCTTACGCGGCCCTTAGGAGCGACCTGACTGTCCGCGACCCTGTTGAACTGGCGAGGGCCCGAGGCCTTGACATTGAAATAGGTCTGGGTCCCGGAGGTTCTCTTCACTCCTCTTCATTCTTTCTCATGAACTTTTCCATCCTCGCTGGGTATGTTTGCGTATTTTTGCCGTTTCGCTAATCTCCATTTTGTTTCCTTTTTCAGTGCTCCTCAAACACAAAAAGGCCCAGCGCACCTCCAGCCAGACAGGGCAGTCGGACTCTCAGATGGCAAGTGAGAAACGCTCCCGTTCCCCCTCCTCTTCTGATTACGCCTCCGAGCGTACCAAGTCCCAGCATTCTTGCGAGATCCTTGAGGTTGCTGGAGGGTCCACCGCTCAATCGAATCTCAAAAAGGGCTCTAGGGCCCCTTCCCGTCTTCATTCTTTACTGGAGAAGTCTCTAAGTTCCACCAAGCCCTCGGGGATTCCTCCCTCATCCTCCCATACCACGCGAAGTAGTTCCAAGAAAGAGGCTGCCCTTGGTGTACCGCCCCTAGGAGGCAAACGCTGAGGTTCCGAGTCTAGCCTTCTCAAGATCTCCCCTTCTCAGAGTCTTTCCAAGATGCATTCTTCCTCTGCTTCTCACCAGGAGGACCCTCTTTGAGCCAAGAAGGAGTCTATCAGCCTCCTATCCCAAGCCAAGTCCTCCGACCCTATGGAGAATCTCAACCTGACTTTTTTGGTCAGGGTTATGGAGGGTCCGGCCAATGACGGCCTTCTTGAGCGTGCCCTGTCGATCTTCTGCGTGAAGATCTACAAGGAGTAGGTATATCACTCCTAACTTTTCCCCGAATACATCTATTTTCTAGCTCAGGTGAGCATACCTTTCCATAAAATTCTGCTAGTTTTCCCTTAACTCGTTGTTTTCAGAGCACCCTTGATTCTCTCTTCTTACCTCGTCGCTCGTTTTCCCTTTTAGGGTCTCCTCATGGCGAACTCTATCGCCTCTTACAATCAGGACCTATGCTGCCAAAAGAAAATCGCTGAAGCAGAGAACTCTCGTCTCGGTAAATCCTTCAAGGTGGAGAAAGAACGCTTGGAGAAGTGCGTTCGAGATTTGGCTTCAGCTTACTCAACAACTGAGGCATATTTATCTGAGCTGATTGCTGTTAAGGAGGAGATGAAGGCTCTTCGCAAGACCTATGACTCCTAGTTGTCCTTCCTTCGTGAGGAGTACAAGGATCTCGTTGACAGGAATGCTTCCTTGGAGCGGGAGCTAGAGGACTTTGTTCAACAGGTCCCTGGGTATGTCCAGAGGGTCACGCTTCTGCATCGCCGACTTGTTTCTGAGAAATACCCCTACGATGATGGCAACTACCTTGAGCCCTCGGTCATAGGGCCTGATTCAATCCCTCCCGAACTCGCCAAAGGGGAAGATGAGGAGGAAATCCCCAGTGACCACCACGAGAGCCCCTCTCCCATCCGGACTCTCAGCCCTGCGCCGGATACTACTGTGGAGGTTGCCAAAGAGGTTGCGAAGGTTGTTAACCCAACAAACCCTGGTACCATTGAAGCTCCTGGCACCGGAGAACCCGAGCCTGCTCGTACCATGGACCCTTAGGGGTAGTTTAATCATGCTTCTATTTTGTGGTGTAGACCTTCCTGTTTGGTTTCTTGTATGAACTTTTCTCTTGTTCGCTTCATTCTGCTTAGCATCGTGAACTTTGTTCCTTATGTTTTATTGCTTTTCATCTAATGCAAGGCTTCGGGTCTTTTTAGAGAACCCATCTCTTTCGCCTTTATTTATTTATTTATTTTTTGAGAGCTTCGACCTTGACCAACTCGCGGGTCATAAATTTCCCTCAGCGGCCCAATTCGCTCAGGGTACGTTTGGCGGTCTTTGCCTTGTCCCCTCCTTTTGGGGGACTTAAAGTTTTTATAGACTATTAGTCTCGGCCACCCCATGGGCCAATTTTGTGTATGTGTGGCTATTTCTCGAGCCTTTTGTGTTCCGGGCTTCTTTATGCAAGACTCTACTATGTATGACCTAAGCTTCCTAAATGAAAAAGATGCACTTTTAAAAGAATATGAATGCTTATGCAAAGTATGAAGAAAAGGTAGTTTTCATTCATTCATCTCTGATAATCTCTTCATTGTTCATCAACATTCACGGCTTTTCTTGCCTTAATTTTTATACATTGGCATTTTGGCCATTTCTCATCCTTCAGCCCCTCAAGCTTACATTCCATCTGGCATATGAAATAATTTCAAATTCTGAGAGTTCCATGCATGGGGCAACAGCTTCCCATCTTTTCCTTCCAAGTGGTATGATCCTGTTGATAAGACTCTGACGATCCTGAAAGGCCCGTCCCACTTTGGGTCCAGCTTTCCCATTCTAGGAGCCTGAGACGTGGCCTCCACTTTTTCGCAGAACATAGTCTCCGACCTTGAAGGTTCTGGCTTTTACCCTCCTGTTATGGAACCTTTCGGCCCTCAACTTGTGGATCATGGCCTTCTCGTGAGCCTGCTCCCTGACTTCATCCAGCAGGTTAAGTTTTATGCTCATCATTTCCTCATTGGAACCCTGATCGCACCTCTGAGTCCGAGCCATTCTAAACTTCATTTCCACTGGCGTCACAGCCTCCATTCCATACACCATTCTGTAAGGAGTTTCTTCCGTCGTAGTTCTCTCTGTCATTTGATAAGCCCAAATTACTTCTTCCATTTTATCTGCCCAACTCCCTTTCGCCTTTCCGACTTTTTTTTTTAATGCCCTCCAAAATGATTCTGTTGGCAACCTCTGTCTGCCCATTGGTTTGGGAGTGGCTGACAGAAGAGAACCTGAGCTCCACCCCTGACTGCACAAAATTTCTTTAACTTTCTGCTATCAAACTGAGGCCCGTTGTCAGTTATGATGGTGTAAGGTATTCCGAATCTGCTAAAAATGTTTCCTTTGAGGAAGGAAATAACCCTCTCTGAGATTGTCTTCTCCAAGGCCACTGCTTCCAGCCACTTAGTATAATAATCAATCATTACTAAGACATACCTCCTTCTCCCTTTTGCTGCTGAAAAGGGTCCCAAAATGTCCATTTTGATACTAGGTGAAGGGCCAGATGGACTCGATGTGGTGTATCTCGCTTGGGGGACACTTAGGTATTATGTCGTGGGTTTGGCAGGGAACACACTCCTTTACAAGCTTTTCTGCATCTCTGATTACCGTGGGCCAACAGTATCCGTTTCTTAGCACCCTTCTGGCTAGAGACTTAGCCCCAATATACATCCCACATGTACCCTGGTGGACCTCCGTGAGCACCTACCGCCCCTCAGCTTCTATCAGGCACCTCAGTAGTGGACTATTATACCCTCTCCTATACAAGTGTTGTCCATCCCAAGCAAAGTTTCCTACTTTGTGATGTAGCTTTCGAGTAGCCCCAGAGTCCTCCGGCAATTTCCCTTCCTCCAAGTACTCGATAAATGGGTCCATCCATGTTTGTGGATTTTCTATAATCATTACCTCCACCTCCGAGTTTATAGAGGGTTCATTCAGCGCTTCAATACCTGTCGAGGCCACTCCGATTCTGGCTGCATAAGCATCTTTGATAGGGCATCTGCTTGTTGGTTCTCATCTCTGGGCACATGCTTAATCACTACCCTGAGCCCCTTGTCGTTCATTTCCCAGATCATCTCCTACACCTTCATCAGGTATTTTGATAGCTTCAGATCTCTCACCCCAAAAGTTCCAAGTATTTGAGAGACTACCAACTGGGAATCTGAACACACCTCCAGGGCCCCAACTTCCACTGCCTTAGCTAGGTTCAGTCCTGCTAAGAGTGCCTCATACTCCGCCTGATTATTGGTGGTTTTGAAGTTAAGCTTCAGAGCATATTGCACAGTATCTCCATATGGGCTTTCTAATAATATCCCTGCACTTCAACCCTCCCGGCTGCTGGCTCCATCAACGAACAATCTCTATTGAACCATGGCGAAAGGGTCCTCTTGCTTCTTTTCCCCTGGTAAAGCAATTTCTACCCCCTCAGCCAAGAAGTCTGCAAGCGCATGAGCTTTGATTGCAGCTCTTGGTTTGAAGTCAATTTCATATTCGCTCATCTCAACACTCCACCTCACCATGCGCCCAGCCATCTCTAGTTTATGCATTATTTTTCTCAAAGGCTGATCTGTAAGTACCACCACCCTATGTGCCTTGAAGTATTGCCTCATTTTTCTGGCTGACATCACCACAGCGTACACGAACTTTTCAATTTTTGGGTACCTCACCTCTGGGACCTGCAATACTTGACTTGCATAGTAAATTGGGTGCTGCACCCCAGATTCCTCCCTGATTAGTACCGAACTCACGGCGTTCTCTGCGACTTCCAAGTATAAGTAAAGCTGTTCCCCCCTCCTTAGGGCTGGAGAGGGTGGGCACTCGGGTCATGTACTCTTTTAGGGCTTCAAAGGCCGCCTCACACTCCTCGGTCCAACTGAAATCTCTAACCTTCCTCAAGGTTTCGAAAAAGGGAAGCGCCTTCTTTGCTGACTTTGATATGAACCTTTTAAGCGCCGCTAGCCTCCCTGTTAGCCTCTGCACTTCTCTAATGGTCCGCGAGGACTGCATTTCCACCAGTGCCCTAACCTTCTCTGGGTTTGGCTGATCCGTCTATGCTGACCATGTATCCCAAAAACTTTGTCTTCTTAACACAGAAGGAACATTTTGCTGGATTAAGCTTCATCCCGTATTCTTTGAGCACCTCGAAGACCTCCGCGAGGTCTCTGATGTGCTGCTCGAAGGACCGACTTTTAACTAATATGTCATCAACATAGGCCTCTATGTTTCTTCCCAGCAGTTTTGCAAAGATTTTATTCACCAGACGCTGATATATTGCTCCAGCATTTTTCAGCCCAAATGGCATCACTATGTAACAGTAGGTGGCTTTATCAGTAATAAAGGAAGTTTTCTCTTGGTCTCCTGGGTATAGGGGTATCTGATGGTACCCTGAGTTGGCATCCAGAGAACTTAAGTATTCATATCCTGCTACGGCATCCACCAACTGATCAATGTTTGGTAAAGGGTAGCAATCCTTTGGGCACGCCTTGTTCAAATCAGTGAAGTCTACACACATTCCCTATTTTCCGTTGGCCTTCTTCACCATCACCACATTGGCTAGCCACTCAGGGTAATGCACCTTCCTTATAGCCCCAGCCTTCATCAGCTTTTCGACCTCTTCTTGTATCGCCTTACTTCTTTCTGGAGCAAACCTCATTTTCTTCTGCATCACTGGCCTGGCTCCTTCCCTAACGTTCAGCTTATGGCAGGCTACTGCAGCTGAGATGCCGGGCATGTCCGCCACGCTCCAGGCAAACTCTGCCTTGTAAGAGTCCACCAGTGTCTCCAAGACCTCTACCTCCTCCTTGCTCATGGATACGCCCCGCCTAGTTTCTTTTTCTGACTCTCCTTTCTGGACTGGAATTTCTACGGTCTCCTCTGGCTCCACTCCCTTTTCGTCCCTTTCCATCTCATAGGATTCTTCCATCACCAGGGTCTTAACTGCGTCTTTTCCTGTTCCTTCATCACAGACTCTTGCCAATGGCACCCCCGCCTGGTCTAGCGCGTTTAACTGCCTGGCTTGATTCTGGTCCCCTTTCACCACTGCGACTCCTTGCTGAGTGGGAAACTTCATGGAAAGGTAACTGTGATGAAGGGCGGCCCCAAAATCAGCTAAGAAAGTCCTTCCCAAGATAACGTTGTAGGCAGTTCCGGTCTCACACAATAAACACCTACCTCTCCTTCCAGCTCAGTGGGCTCTTCCCCAACGTCATCTCTAACTCCACACTTCCTTTGACCACCAGCTCTTTACGCCCTGCTCCATACAGAGTGATTCGCGTTTTTCTCAGCCTCCCCTTGGCTTCTCCCAACTTCTCCAGCACCCTGGGCTCTATAATGTTGTAGGCACTCCCTGTATCCACTAACACCCGCTTCACGCAGTATCTCTCCATCACTACCTCCACCACCATCGCATCACCATGGGGCATTTCAACACCCTCAGCGTCCTCAGGGGTGAAAGTTATACCCTGACATTTCGGTATTCCTTCACCCATCAGGAGTAAGGTTCCCTTTGTTGCCTTTCACTTTCTGCCTCCCATCTGAATACTGCCTTCAATTACATGGATGGTTCCCCTCAATCCTTCTAGAGCTACTCCATCACCTCTTTGGGTTCCTTCTCCACCTGCTGCCTTTTGTCGAGCTTCATTCACAAATTCTTTGAGGTGCCTTTCTTGGACCAGTCTCTCAATTTCCCTTTTTAGGTTGTTGCAATCCTCAGTGTCATGCCCATGCCAAATATAAAACCGACAGTAGGGAGCTCCACTGTCAGGACTCTGAGGGTTCAACATAGGCCTCGGCCATCTAATCTTTTTCCAGTGTTCACTCGTCATTACTGTAAAGATCTGGCCCCTCGAAGTGTTCAAGGCTGTGAGCGGGATAGGTTCTACCTCTTCCCACTTTCTCTCAGTTGGGCGACTCTCCTTCCCTTCAAAGTCCCTTCTTTTCCTTCCTGCGACCGGCATCTGTTCGGACCCTGAGCGTTCCTTTGAAGTGCCTCCTCTCCGTTCCTTTTCCGCCTTGGTCTCCCTCAAGGCTGACCAGTAATCGTCATCCTGGCGGATAAATTTTTCAGCTCTCATGATTAATTGTGCCATGCCCTCGGGTAATTTTCTCGAGAGGGACTTCACCATATCTTTTACTCTACATCCCTTTTTGAGGGCCTCCAAGACTATCCCCATGTTACAATCCTTCACCTTCATGGACTCCTTGTTGAACCTCGTCACGTAGGCTCTTAGGGTTTCGCCCTCCTCCTGTTTTATGGAGTATAAGTAGGCCGATTCGTGCTTTAGGGGAGCGCTGGCGCGGAATCGATCCACCAGCCTCCCTAAAAGGTCTGTGAAAGATGTCACCGAACCCTTGGGGAGGCTGTCGTATTAGTCCTGCGCGTTTTCCCTCAAGGACAGCCTCATCATTCTGCACAAGATATCGTCCTCACTAGTCTGTGCTCCCACAGTGATCTTCACATGCGGGACATGCCTCACAGGGTCCGTTTCGCCCTCATAGGGGTCCAAAGCTGGCATTTTGAACTCCTTGGGTAGCCTCCGTACTGTTAGATCTGAGCTCAGGGGTGTGAGGGCTTTCTCATCTCCAAGATACCTCCTTTCCTCTCGGACCTCCCCTTCTAGCCTTCGTTCCACGCTTTTTTGCTCCTTTGGCGGTCTCTTTCTCCGCGAGACCTTTCCTTCTCCAGAACTGGCCTCCCGAATCCATCAATGTGGGATCTTTCCCTCGAAGGGCTTCTTCCGCCATGGGCTCTCCTCCTAGGCGTCTCATATTCTGCCTCCATGTCTTCGCGGCTCTCTTTCTGAGACCTTTTCCTTTGGGTACCCTCAGGGGGCACTTGTTGACCACCAAGATGGTTCCTTTCTTCAATAGCGCATCCACCAGGTGTGCTTTGAGCACACCTTTTCGTATTTGGAGGATGTTAGGAGAGGGGACACCACCATTGCTGCTGGTGCACTGCTTCCCCACAAGATAATTCAATCCTTAAAAAATAGGGGTGGAGGAGGTAATTTAGTTGTAGAGATGCAGTGGGAAAGAATGGTGAATGATATGTCGAAGAATGGAAAGTTGAATAATTGCATTGCAGTCTGTGATGTCTCGGGGAGCATGAGTGGAACTCCCATGGAAGTTTGTGTGGCTATTGGGTTGTTGATTTCGGAACTTAGTGAAGAGCCCTGGAAAGGGAAGGTGATTACATTTAGTGCAGAGCCTCAACTTCATTTGATTAAAGGAAACAGTCTTTTAGAAAAGACTCAGTTTGTGCGAAAGATAGACTGGGGTGGCAATACAAATTTCCAGGTGGTGTTTGATAGAATATTGCAAGTGGCGGTTCATGGTAACCTGAGGGAAGACCATATGATTAAGAAGGTTATTGTTTTCAGTGACATGGAGTTTGACCAGGCGACTGGGCTCGCTTACTTGCATATGGATGATCCATATAGTAATAATACAGATCCAGTTGACTCAGATTGCCATTCTTCAGATGTGGAAAGTGATGAGTATTTATATGGGGATAGTGATGATGATGTTTATTCTTCTTCGAGCATGTTGACAGAGCTGAAGCAAAGAAAAAGCACTTCCCGGAAGGGATCAAAGCAGAGATGGTATGCAGATTCGGGTTTGTGCAGATGGAGGAGCAAACCGATGAGCGAAAGTGTTCCTTTTGATTTTCTACCCACTGAAACTGTTGACCATATCTTAGATGGCCAATCTGTTGACCATTGCTTAGACAAGATAGTTGATCAACCGAAGACTCCTAAACAGCAAGCATGGGATTCAGATTACGAAGTTATAGTGAGGAAATTTAGAGAGAAAGGTTTCAATGAAGTGCCAGAAATTGTGTTTTGGAACCTTAGAGACTCCAAAGCTATACCAGTCAACGCGCAGCAAACTGGAGTAGCACTGGTTAGTGGCTTCTCCAAGAATATGGCCAAATTGTTCCTAGAGGGTGGTGAATTTACAAAGAAAGAGAGAAAAAATCCCGCTGATGTGATGGAACAAGCTATCTCGGGAGAGCTGTACCAAAAACTTATAGTGTATGACTAAAAGATATGTACTTATACAACTGTATATTCCTCTTGTTCTCATTAATAAATCAGCCTTCAAATTCTTTAATTATTCGATACCTCTTATTTTTTTTTTTGTCGCAGGAAAAAAAGGCATCAGTGGTGTCATCATCGCCTCGTCGGTCCAGGCTCCGGTCAGAACCGATTACATCCTGGCATTAGACCCTCCTCTTATTGATTCTGCTTTATCCCTGATATTTTATTAACTTTGTGAGTAAATGTTACGGGAACAGGAAACAGAAACAGGAAGCATTCCTAATAATTGTTAGATCTGTTGACTGAAGGTTTATTCTACTCCCTACCTGCAATTGCCATCCTGAACAGATCTTACGTGTCCTTTCTTCTGTATGGATACCTCTTATTTTTTCTGTTTCAAAACTAAAAGTCCATTTACTATTTGTTTGTCGGATTAATGTCACATTTCGTCCTTGTGTTGCCCCCTCAAATTGAAATTTGTCCTTGTGTTGAGAATTGATTGGTTTTAATCCCTCAGTTGGTCAATTTTTTAAGGTTTTAGTTCTTTTACCGATTTTACCCCTAAATTCAGGACTTTACTATTCAAACTAGTTTACCAACTCAAAATTCGACCCAACTAACCGACCCAATCCGAAACACCATTAAAAAATCTCCAATAAATATATAACTCTACCTCCAAATATGAAAATTTTGGAAATCATTAAGAAAAGTACAAAAAAAAATTTAAAATATTTTTTAAAATAAAAAATCATAAAGTAAATTATCTTTTAGTTTAAAATTATTCTAAAATATAATTTTTTCTAGACAAGCAGAGAAAAAGCTTACCACTCTAAATCGACTATGCCTTTTTTACTACTACTATAAGAGGACTTGTGTGGAGAAGAAATGAAGGAAAAAAGAAAAAAGAATAAAAGTAGAGAAAAAAATTAATTTTGCAAATTTTTAACTTAAAAAATAAAAAGAGAAAAGAAAAAAAACATGTGGAGAAGAAAGGTTTAAATTTTAAAATTTTTAAAATTTAAAAATAATTTGATTTATGATTTTTTAATTTTTTAAAAATTTTTAAAAAATAATTTGTATTTTTTATGATTTTAAATTTTTTTATGTTGGGAGGTAGAGTTATTTATTTATTGGAGATTTTTTAATAAGGTTCCGGGTTGGGTCGGTTAGTTGGGTCAAATTTCTGGTGGGTAAACTAGTTTGAACAGTAAAGTACTAAATTTAGGGGGTAAAATCGATAAAAATGACTAAAACCTTAAAAAATTGACCAACTGAGGGATCAAAACCAATCAAAACTCAACACAAGGACGAATTCCAATTTGAGGTGGCAACACAGGGACGAAATGTGACATTAATCCTTTGTTTGTCTGCTAAGGTTGGAAGGTATTGTCACCTGCTGTTTGTTCCTTATGTTCTGCAGAAGATGTATGTCGAGACCACTTATCACTTTCCTCCTCACCATAATCCGCAGAGGTGTATAGAATGATACGAGTCAAAGTGTGGAATCTTGAGAAAATTAACTTGAATTTAACTTGACTCGTCAAAGCATGTAATGGCTAGTAGATAGAAAAATTGATGAACCTAAAGAGTCCCAGAGAGCTTGACAAGAAAAAAAAAAAAGTGAGCTAGACTGTTTCTTCAGAATTTCATTCTTCTCCGTAACTTCTCTGTGAATAACAATATACCATCCATGCTACCATCCATGCGTAGGTCTGTCTGTGGCAAAATGAGAGGCTAATTATCTCCAGTAGTAATTGTATGTAAGGCCTAGTTACGGCATAGTTATCTTGATTCCATCCTGATTCGAGCAAATACTCTGGACTTCAACATTTTTTCTTTTTTGGTTAAAATCTGGACTTCAATTTTACAGGAGGAAGAAAAAGAAAAAATGGAGTGGCTTTTCTTGATGGTTCAAGTCAACACAGTAGAATAGCTGGATAAGTTTAGAAGTGGAGGAGGAGGTTATCTGCAAACCGAAGGAAAGTCCTGTACGGCTTTCTAATTCCCATTTGTAGCTGGAGAATGTTACCCACAATATATACTGCACCTCTATTTTCAATTTTATTGTCCAATTGGCTGCACTTTTAGTTTAGATGTAAAAAATCAGTAACAGGCAGCACATGAGTAGTAGACAATGACAACTTGAAAAGTCAAAGTACAGAACAGAACAAACTTACTGTTACAGGAAATGTAGAAATTAGAGGAGAGCAAAATCAGAATATCATGTAAAATAATTACTACCACTAATATACAGAGCCAAAATGAAGAATCATATATCATCCCTTTTTTTTTTGGCCAGTAATCATATATCATCCCTGAAACGCAGAAAAGTAAAGTAAAACATAAACCAGAATGAGTGAGCTATGAGCTTTACCTTGTTTTCAATTCAAATGATGCTCAATATTCTTTTCTAGTTCGCCACCACACATCCGATTGGTAATTTTCTCTTTCCCGGGTGCATGTCGTTTTTGTGATAAATACCACTTTCTAAGCAAAATTGACAATGCATTAAAACAGCCTTTTTTAAGGAATAATATGAAGCTTACATTATAAATTGTCAAATAGTCAGGCATCATAGCACTAGAATAACATCAAGAATATGATTTCCGCTTAAAGTAATTCTTAAAGGAGGACTGGCTTCCATTTTCTGTTTTCTTAACATCAACACCCTATCTTAATAAGCAACCTGAAACATGTGCACAGCAATGGAAGAAGTGATAGTCAAAAAAAAAAAAAAAGGCAATGGAAGAACGGAAAAGTTTCACTAGGATTAACAACACTTAAAAAAGAAAAAACACAGCTACCCCGGGGAAATGTTATAAACTACTCCTTCCATCATAATAACGCATCACTTAGAAGCAAAATCCTGAAAAGCTGCAATAGCAATTCAGTCAAAGACAGCAAGTTTTTTGTACTCGTCACCAGCAATCGCCAACCTGAGCACATCTTCGGGATTCACAATACCTCCTTCCTCCAGGAACAGAGTCAACAGATTCTTCGAAAACCCACTCACCAGCGCCACCCCAGTCTGCGTACCTGCCACAGGAGTAGACGACGAATTCCTCAGGTTCCAGAACACAATCTCCGGCACCTTATTGTACCCTTTCTCCCTAAACTTCCTCTGTACAACCTCATAATCCGTTTCCCATGAACTTTGAAACATTTTCTTCTGTTCGGCCTCATTAAACTTCCCCTCAGGATTTAAACTATAGTACTTTTCCATCAAAGCCCCGAAGTTCGCACTAGCAGCATCATCAAACTCCATATCACTAAAAACAAAGACCCTCTTAATCAACTGATCCTCACTCAACTTGTTCTGTACCGCAACATCCAAAATCCTATCAAACACAGACTGCAAATCCGTATTGCTACCCCAATCCATTTTCCTGATGAACTCTGTCTTCTCCAACAATGTATCCCCTGCAATCAAATGCATCTCAGGTTTCTCGCTAAATGTAATGACCTTCCCTTTCCAAGGCTCCTCGCTCAGCTCCGAAACCAGCAACCCAAGAGCCACACACACCTCCATCGGGATTCCTTCCATACTCCCGGAAACATCACACACCGCAATGCAATTCTTCAGCTTCCCTTTCTTTGCAAAATCCTCCACCACCCTCGCCCACTGCAGCTCCGCCACCGTCCCCCCATCCTCATCCTTCAAACCAGCGATTATCTGGTGAGGAAGCACCGCCCCCGCCGCAATCTTAGCCTCCCCTGCCTTCACCTTCTCCAGATACTCCTCGAACCTCTCCTTATCGTGCTCCAGAAACAACCCCTTGTACGTCTTCATCGCCACCGACGCCACTCTGTTATACGGCACCGAATTCCACTCTCTTGCACTCATAAACACCTCCGGCAACTCTAGAGCCTTACGCAGAGGAACCAGCACCTCCTTCCTCAACCTATCCCTCACCCGAAACGCGTAGTGCGCCTCCTCGATCCCTTCGTAGTCGGCGCTGGTCTCCCGCGGGAAGATCCTCCGCGCAATCGCCTCGCAGATCAGCGTCGCCTTGTCGTACGATGAGTCGATCGACGGGCACCATTTCGCGGCGAGGCTGATCTTGTTTGGCTGCTTCGCTATCAGCGACTCCACGTCTGCTTTCAACAGCTCCGCAAACAAACCCGCCACGGAGTCGAACAGAACCCGGTAGCTCGCGTCGGTTTGGTACCTGTGCAACGCCGCCGCGGCTTTTGCTTCCTCCCTCTCTTTCCTCAACCGCCTCGCCGTCTCCTTATCGATCACTTGGCTCGCCTTTGCCTCCTCTTTCTCCACTTCCGGCTCTGATTCATCTCCCGAGTCGCCGTCATCTTCGCAGTCCTCGTCCTCTCCGCGACGCCTGCGCGAGAAACTCTTATGTCGTCGTTTCGCCCTTCTCGCGTCACTCCGCTGTCGTTTCGCGTCTTTCCTCACCTCCAGGCCTTCAAGGATACGATACAGGATCTCCGGGAAATCTTTGAGGTAACCGAAATCGGCCAGGGCCCCGACGTTGAAGGCGAGTGTCTTGGGGTGGTGGTTGTGGAGCCAAAACGCTGCCGTGTAGAAGCCTTCCTTGTCAGACTTGCCGGTCCCTCTCACGCCACGTAGGTTGCAGACCAGTTTTAGGGCGGTCAAGGCGTCGTGGGCCCAAGCCGACTGGAGCCGTTGGATCAGTTCATCTGGCGGCGTGTCAGGGACTATGTGGAAGAAGAAATCGAGGCAAGGGTTTCCAGTGGAGAGGAATGTAGGGGATAAGTTCTCGGTTAGGCCCATGGGAGGTTTTGTGGTGGTCCCGGTCAAATCCAGGGTCTTGGTTTGGTGGACAAGTGAGTCAACGGTGGGTTCGCCGGAGGGTAAGGGGTTGGTCTCTGGTTGATTAACGGATGGTTTACCGGCGACGGCCGGTGGACCTAGGAGTTGAGTAGAAATGGTCATTTTTTGGTAGCACGCAAGATGACGACCTCAAGAGAGTGTGATTGTTGGGGGTGAAAACGATTTCTTTCAGAAAAGGTTTGGTGGTTTATAGGAGAACGGATGTGCAGACTATTTTTGATTCGGTAGGTAGGGGTTTCAGATTTTAACGATGAAAGATTTTTTAGGACACGTGGATTGTTGATTTACGTGGCAAATTCTGACATTCTGTGGGGTTGATGGAATGAGAGAGCCTAGGTTTTGATAACGATCCAAATGGGAAAGAAATAAGAAAAAAAGGAAGATAAAAGCTGGTGACAGTAGGCAGTTACAGGATGCCAGAGTGGCATACAATTTGTCCTGCATTTGCTTAATTGCGAAGGTAATAGCCGATTAAGTTCTGTTCAAGATTTACCATAATTGTCTTGGATTATTGGGAGCTTGATTTCTGCTTACCATTCTAATGCAGGAAAATTTAGTGAGTCCTAGTAATATCACGCTTCACGTTTATGGTAATCCTTCTTTTGGTTGGGACACGTTTATGACAATCACCGTCGCAAGTAGGGATGGCAAAAATCCTCATTGTCGCGGGGATCTGCGGGGATTCCCCGCTGTGGGGACGGGGATGGGGGCGATTATGGACCCGTGGGGATGGGGATGGGGAGGATTTTCAACCCGAGACTAATTTGAGGATGGGGATGGAGATCATAGTACCCGCCCCGCGGGGATCCGCAAAAATATTAAGTAACGATTTTACCCTTCTAGTTACTCCATATACAAATATATATATTTCAAGTTTGGGTTTTTATCCATTTTGTTCAAGTATAAAACAAAAAAAAGGTAAAAAGATAATATAATATAAACTATAAGTTCACTTCAATTCACTTATTTTATTTTATTTTCCTTTCTAGGGTTGATTGGATTTGAATCTTTTGGTGGTAATATATAGTTTTAGATAATAATATATATTTTGTAATGACACTAGCATTAATATGTATTTTGTAATTGTTCAAGTTTTCAAGTTTTGAAGTGATGAAAATTTAAAATGTATAATTTGAGTCGTGGGGATCCGCGGGGATCCGTGGGGATTGCGGGGAGCGGGGATGGGGATAAAATTCCCCCCGCAACGGGGGATGGGGATGGGGATGGGGAGAGTTTTAAGTCGCGGGGATGGGGCGGGGATTCCTCTACCCGCACATTCCCCGCCCTGTTGCCATCCCTAGTCGCAAGACTCCCAACTCGCAACAAATACGTAGTCATATACATAAGCAAGTTTTTTTCACCTTTGACTCGTCAATGTTGAAACGTCCTTATTTCTTTTTTTGGTAAATAAAAACGTCCTTATTTCTAATCCTTAGGCTTAGCTGTCAGGAATTCACTTAACAAACTCGTCCATATCCATTCTGTCGCTAAAACAACTAATAATGTGGGGTTGGTTCAAGTGGTAAGCAATTTGCTCCGGGTCGAGTCCGGATTAGTCGGGGCGAAGCTCCGGATACCGGATGGGAAATCAAAAAAACCCTCTACTCTTGGAGAAATAAAGCAAAGTTTAAGCGGAATATATACAAACCAAACAAAGAGGCTGTATGTGTCACGGGGTCATTACCCTCTCCCCAAAAGTCAACCTCGTGGGGTGTGCAGCACCCCTGTATATATGGCCCAAGACTTTCCCCTTCCTTTCCGATGTGGGATTCCGTCACATTCTCCCCCACCGAATCCGACGACGCCCCCGTCGTCGACCGGGCACCCTGCCTACTCCGTCCCCACGAAGCGCTTGGCGTGACATCAGAGTTGGGTCGGGTCGGGTCGGCTCCGCTACCACTTGTCACGGGGTCATTACCCTCTCCCCAAAAGGTCAACCTAGTGGGATGTGCAGCACCCCTGTATATATGGCCCAAGACCTTCCCCTTCCTTTCCGATGTGGGATTCCGTCACAATTGTGTAACAAACCTGCTCGGGAATGCTCACATACAAACTTTGATATTCCAAAGAATTCCAAGTCCTCGCATAATAACCCGGCATGCAAACCTTTTGATTTTAAGTCACAGGAACAAGGAGTATGGCAATTTGGCCTTTCTACCTCGAACATGAACAAATAGGGCGATGAAGACAAAGTGTACAAGGGGAATAAAACTATAGAAACTTCACTCTCCCGGTGAAGATTTCAAGTTAAGTTTGTATATCAAACCAAACTCTAGAAATTCGAGTACAATTATTCCTGAAAAAAAAAAATATCTCCAAAAGAAGATGCAGGAAAACAGTAAATCTAAAGAATCATCACTTACTTCAAAGCAAAGATTTTAATAGAAGTAAATCCGACATTTCCTTCAAATTATATCAAGTTATTGTTCCATCAGAAGAAAATTTAAGAACAGTCATCACTTTTTCAAGAAGAGTCATCAATTTTTCAACTTACGTACCATACAAACAAAATTCAACTTACAACAGAATGCTAGCAGTAGAAGTAAATTAAATGCGCACCCCTATGTGTGTTACCTATGCCCGAAGAAGTTCGTCTGCGGCTATAAAATCCTCTGTTTAACAACATGTAGAAGAGCCTAGACCCTGTCAATCTAACATAATTTGCGTTCTAGCTGAGGCATGATTATGAGCAAGGATATGACAACAAACAGTTCATCTCACTCATAAGTAGACAGCAGAGAAATCTGCTGAGAACTAAGCAGTTCTTATTTGAAAATTAATCGAGCCATCTGCAAATTCTTTCAAGAAATTAAGTAGACATGACTTTATAGCTAGTAAAGAAAAGAACATTGATTCATCTAAGAAACATGTTATTGTCAGGGGTCGGAGCAAATTTCATAACCGAAGAGTAGAAAAA
Source organism: Turnera subulata (assembly GCA_028386065.3). NCBI lineage: Eukaryota > Viridiplantae > Streptophyta > Magnoliopsida > Malpighiales > Passifloraceae > Turnera > Turnera subulata. The sequence continues at coordinate 93,500 of JAKUCV010006736.1, read as the reverse complement.
TCACGCCTCTCATAGGGCGACATGGCATACCACATTTATAATCCGTGTTGTCCTGCAGACAAAGTAAAACCACACGAATGACCGTAAAATGGAAGTGCCAATATATCAATTCGACATGGAAGCAGATAGAAAGTTCTTTTGATAGGAAAAAGACTCTGTATCAACTACGTACCATATGCTTCCAAGTTCAATGTTATATTACCACGACCTCTAATGTCATAATTAAGTACCCTTTTTACCTCTCGATCATGAGCAAATATGTGACGAAGACAAAGTGTACAAGCGGGATAAAAACAAATCTTCATGTTGAAGATTTCAAGATATATCAAATCAAGATCACTACAGAATTTTGGGGCACAATTAATCCTGAACAAAAACACTTTGACTCCAAAAGAAGATGCAGGAAAAAAGTAGCACAGCACTACCACAGTTAACCAAAAGAGTCATCACTTACTCCAAAGCTAACATCTTAGTAGAAGTAAATCTGACAGTTCCCTTACATTGCATCAACTTACTGTTCCATCAAAACAAAATTCAAGAAGAGTCATCACTTTTTCAAAGGTAACATTGTAATAGAAGCCAACCTGAAAGTTCCCTCTTATTACATCAACTTACCGTACCATACAAACAAAATTCAAGTTTCAACTGAATACTAGCTAGCTAGTAGTAGAATAGAAGTAAATTAAATGCACACCCGTAAGTTACTTAAGCCAGAAGAAGTTCGTCTGCAGCTATAAAAACCACTGTTTTACCACATGTACAAGAGCCTAGATCCTGTTATCTTAACATAATTGCATTCTAGCTAAGGCATGATCATGAGCAGGATATGAATTAGTAACACTTTTTCTCACTCAGAAGTAGAAAATCCCGCAAAGAGCTAACCAGTTCGTATATGAAAATTAATCGAGTCATCTGCAAAATTTCAAGAAGTAGACACGACTTTATCGCCAGTAAAGAACAGAACTTTGATTCAGCTATGAAACGTATTATTCTCAGGAGTTGAGAGTAAATTTTATAACCGAGAGGAGAAAATCATCAACTAACAGCAACCCCACATCCATATGTCAGCTCAAAAGAAAGAAATCCCTCCACGTATATGCCACCTATATTTATTTAGATCACATCCACATTAACTGACCTTAATAATAGCAAGTCTATTCAGCCATGTTGAATATAGATTTAACTCCTACCCAGCAGGGACTGTTTGTAGCTTAATGGTAAAAATAATCGCATTCTGAGGTAAGATCCATGTATATTGTTCGGAGTTTTCCGTTTGTAAATTATGATTACGGTCAAGTTTAATGTGGATCCCAGCCTTGGAGAGAATAGTCTTGCATATAGGAAGATGCTCTTCCAAATTGATAGATTTTAACAGATGCAAATTTTATCATATTGTTTTAAGATTTTAACAATCACATTGTTTCTAGAAGTGTTATTTTTTAATTATCTTTAATATTATTTTGTAAATTCTAATCCGTTCAATGGTGGATAGCTTTCATATTTTTATTTTTTTTGGTTTCTCATCCGGTATCCGGAGCTTTGTCCCGACTAATTTGGATCGACCCGGGTCGCGCACCTGGTTATGGTGGGTGAGCCTCCCAATGAGAATTTTCTGCATACACGAGGACTCAAACCCGAGACTTCGCTTAAGCGGAACCAAGTCACTTACCACATTTCTCCTGAATATATAAAAAATTTATCAGTCTTTTTTTTTTTTGTTACAATTTCTTAGTCTTATTGATCAGTCAGAAAAGCAACGTGTGTGTCTTAGTTTCGGGTAGGTTCTCCTTCTTCTTTCTTTCGAAACTAGAGAGTTTATTTTCGTACAAGAAGGAGAGATAGAACTATGGATGGCAGCGGGGCGGGGATTGTGCGCGTAGAAGAATCCCCGCGCCCTAAAACTCTCCCCATCCCCATTCCCATTCCCCGCGGTGGGGGGAATTGTAACAGCCCGGGTAAAATTTTTTATTTTTACCGGGACTGTAGAAGTCTTTTACCGTGATTTACTGTTGAATTAATCTTGGGTAATTAATTCAAGGTAAATCGGGAGTCGTTTTTCGAAACCGAGAGTTTTCCCGCGCTCGTGATTTTTTCGTGGATTTTTCGGAACTAAGTTGGTATTTTTCAGGTTTCGAAATTTCTCGGAAAATCACACCGGAAAATAACTAAGGGGGTATCAGTTATTTTCTGGTCCGGACCGGACTCGCTCGTAATGCGGACGAATTTCATTATTGATTCACAAGTCTAATAGTAAAAAAAAAAAAAAAGATTATAAACCGGAAGAGAGGAGAAGAGAAAAAGTGAGAAAAGAAAAAAAAAGAGAGAAAAAGAAAAAAAAGAGGAAGAAAGAAAAGAGAGAAAAAAAGAAAGAAAAGGAAAAGAAAACCAAAGAAAAAAAGAAAAGAAATGTAACGTCCCGGTTTGTCGACTGTCACTACAGACCAACACGGGACCTTTCCAACATGCTTTGTCCTCACTCGCACGTTTCCGGGAAAAACTTCCCAGGAGGTCACCCATCCTAGAATTTCTCCAAGTCAAGCACGTTTAACTTTAGAGTTCTTCTGGAATGAGCGCCGAAAAGGTAGGTGCACCTTGTTGATATAGTTAGTACCCATCAA
>JAKUCV010006736.1:0-88798 GCA_028386065.3 Turnera subulata | reverse complement strand
GTTGTGATTGGATTATTGGAATAAACTATTGACTGTGGATAATTGAGAAATGGAAATTGGAAATTGGAAATTGGAAATTGGAATTGATATGATATGATGATATATGTGGGAAGTAGTGGTACGACCCGATGGTTTGAAGATTAATTCTGGGATGCTATGGTCGGTTACTTGGTTTGGTTACTTGATTCGGTTGGCATGTTGTTGCCTGTGGTTAGGGTATACCAAATACCCAGTGGTTCGGATATACCGAATATCCGGTTGGCATATTGATGCCTGTGGTTGGGGTATACCGAATACCCAGTGGTTCAGATATACCGAATATCCGATTTTGGGATGTTGATCCCGGTATGGTATTTGGGTTGTTGAACCCGGTGTGATTTGGTAATTTGGGACGTGGTCCTGGTATGGTAAGATTTGGTATGGTTGTTTGACCTGGCATCCGGAATTAATTGATAACCTGGTACGACCCTAGCTTGTTCAGTGACAGAGACCCGAAAGATAAAATTGGAATTGATAACAATTATTCTTTTGGTCTTGGCTTTGATATGATTTAGTTGGATTCCTCTGTTATGTTGTTTGAGTTGTATTCCACTGTTGTGTTGGTTGTGATAGATTCTTCTGATTTGATGGCTGCATTACTTCGAAAGTATTACGGTTGATTATATATCCCTGTTTATCTTTCGTCGGTGAGCGCTTCGGACTCAACCCTCGCCTGCGGGGTTTCATCCCGTAGGATGAGTTGTTTGTAGTGCAGGAACGTACAGGGCAAGCTGAAGCGTACTCTCGGACAGGACTCGGATCCATTAGTTGCATTGGGCTTTGCATGTGTTGTCATGTGAGTTATAAGTCTTCCGCTGTGCATACTTTTATTATTGTTGGGCCACTGGGCCAGTTCAGTTATTACTGTTGTTATTGATGTTGGGCCGTAGGGCCATATTGCTATTTATATTTTTGGGCTGTCGAGCCAGGGGCTATGTTTTATACACTGTATGCTGGGTTTGATTGGTCGGGTTGTCACAGTTCCGGCACGTGTTTACTGTGTACGGTAAATACGGGTCGGGGCGTCTCAGGAATTTGGTCCCCATCCCCGCTCCCCGCAATTCCCACGGATCCCCACGACTTAAATTGTTAATTTTAAATATTTTCAATTTTCATCACTTGAAAGCTTAAAATTTAATTTCAAGCAATTACAAAATATATATTAATAGTGTCAATAGAAAGTATATATTACTATCTAATACTACATCTTATCACCAAAAGATTCAAATCCAACGAATATGACAAAGTAAAATATAATAAAGTAATTGAATTGAAATGAACTTGTAGTTTATATTATATTATCCTTTTATCTTCTTTTTGTTTTATATTTGAACAAAATAGCTAAAAACCCAAACTTGAAATAAATATATTTGTATTTAGAATAAATAGAAGGGTAAAATTGTTATTTTATATTTTTGCGGGTACCCGCGGAACGAGTACTATGATCTCCATCCACATCCCCAAATTAGCCTTGGTTTAAAAATCCTCCCCATCCCTATCTCCATGGATCAATAATCGTCCTCATCTTCGTCCCCACAGCGGGGAATTCCAGCGGATCCCCGCGACAATGGAAATTTTTGCCATCTCTAGATAGAACACTAATATAATATCATTGAAAAATAATAAATAGAACAATGTAAAAGAGAATTGATTTTGTTATTTTAAATTAGCGAAATCAAAATGGACACTAACTTTCACTACTTCAAATTAGTTGATATATAACATCATCACTTTGTCTCCTGTTCGTATGATCATGCTTACCTTACCTGGACTCGTAATCTCTCACTAAAGGAGTGGTGTCAATGGTACAATTGACAAAGAGTACAAAATCTCACATCGATTAGATATTAGAATGTCAAGTCTCTTATTTTGCGTAGAGGATACTACTTATATAGGTGGAAATCACACGAGTTTTCCCACAGTTTTTCAATATCCAGACAAAAGGATTCCTGGTACGCCAAATTGGCCATATCTAGTTATAGTTTTGTGAATATCAAATCATAGATAAATCAATTTTTTTCTGATAAAATAGATAAATCACTTTGACTAGTGTATGCATGACGTTATATATATATATATATATATATATATATATATATATATATATATATATATATATTCTTAGAAAAAAAAAAGTTAGTTGTTGCGCATGCTTTGAAGTGTTGATAGTGAGCAATTAATTGCTAAAAACTATTGCAATACCATTGTCATTTTGTTGACGGTAATGGGACCCGGGGATCCCTTTGAAGATTGCTGATAAAGGCCTGCCAAAGGATATGTGAGCTTTGATTCTTTTTGAAGTGAACTCAAGTGAAATTTCTTACTTTTTCTTTTAATATAAAGTGAAATTTGTTACTTGATTGGCAAAGGAATATTCCATATGGTGTTCGTAGCATGTCTACTAATAACATTATAGTCAATAAGTATTCTTAAAATGAAAAAAAATTATTACTCTAGAAATAAAAAGAACAAGAAGAACTCACGCTGTAAGCATAGTACTAAATATTCTTCCCCCAATTTCCCATTGCACTCATCTTATAATACACCAAAATCCCACTCTTTAATTTTCTTTCGTGTGGAAACCTTAATAACTACCTTCAGTTCTCAACTCTAAAAGCATCCTCAATCGGACCATTGAAATCAACCCATGATCTTTAGGATAAAACTCAAGATAGATACCATTTTACAACAAGTAGTGCTGACATATTCTCTTTAATGATGAATATGTGAGGATAAATATATATATAGTATCCTCAACTATCTTTATAATGGTAAATTTAAAAAAGAGAGAAAGAAAACTAATGAAAGATAAGGAAAAAATGACCAATGAAAAAAATATTATTTGGCCCATTATTTTCTTTTCCTCTTCATTTCATTTTTTTCATTTGCTTTCAAATTCATCCTCAACCATTAAAATTGAAAACTATCCACACACGGTAGAACCAAACTAACATAGTTAAAATCCGTCTTCGTTTACAAATATATATTAGTAGTACATAGCCCAGGCAACCTATAAAAAACAGAGAAAACCTTAGGTTATAAACACTTCTAATTTTTGATTGATTAAAACGACAAATTCAGAAGCTGACATATATGAAAAAGTGAATTGATATATATGCTCGATCAATTTCTCAGTCAGTGACTCATTAGCGGTATTGGCAATTGTTTGGTTTCAATTAGTTAGAGTGTAAAAAATAGTTGTCCTTATCCTTGACGTTGGCGACCAAGTTCAGTTAACCATTTGGCACTGAAAGTGATATCCTTTATCTATCAAAATTAAATCATGATTTGCCAACCTTGTACTTTATATATATATAAATAAGAACTTGCGTCAAAAGAAAAGCAAAGGCTTTGAATTGACTCATCAGAAATTGACTCCCAAGCTAGACATTAATTAATTGTTTTTTTTTCTTTTTATCATCATGTAGACTTTAGTTATGGATGGATTATTCTTGGCACACTGAAAACCCACGTGATGATTTATTTTTCTTTTTTTTTGTATGTGATTGTAAGAATTATGGAAAAAGTATAACACAGAAATTGGAATGAATTTGGATAAAGAGTCTTACTTACACATGGTATTGAATATGTGGAATTTCAACCAGTCGCACATTTGAAATATGTGGACCATGATGGGGAAGGGGAGGAGGATTAGTAAACCGGCTTTACATATTATATATATACTCACAAAAATATATGTTTTACTGAAATACACATAATGGGTATTTACATGTCATATGCATGCATGACCACAAAAGCAATTAGAATGTAAAACTAGAATAAAAATGAAGCAAAAATCAAAATGCAATTTTGAAATAAAAAATTAAATAAGACGAGAGCTGAATTATAGGACAAATAAAATTTTTTCTCAAGAAAAAAAACTAAAATGATCTGCCTGAGCTAACGAATCAGAAATTTTTAATTTGAAAGTAAATAGACACACATGACATTGGTAAGCTTCATGTGACCTTAAAAGGTGCGTGTTGTTACTTTACATCGAGAATCTCACCTTTAGCAAAGAACTTTGTTATCGTCAAAGTTCAAATTTTTGAATCAACCCAAGCAATTAATACCAGCTAATTTTAAATAGAAATTATACTATTGTGAAGCTTTAGAAATATAATATGTGGCTTAAATTTTACCAGAATTTGGACAAATCTTATGAAAAGAATATTTGTCAAATAATTATATAGAATTCTGAACGAAAATTCCAAGAGAAGGTTCTTCTTGAACAAAAAATTACTAGTGATGTTCAAACCCAATTCGCTTTTGTTCAGGTGAAGATTGAAATGTATGTTGTTCGTTGGTTTCTGGAAGGTTCCTATATGGCGCCAAGCACCCCCATATTATATTTTTTATATAATGGGATACAGACTTAATATTCTGTTAATTCTTTAATGGAAGCCATTTTCTGAACGTTCAAATTCAAAACGTGCACATTGATTTTTCAAAAGATAAGAATTACCAAGAGCTTATTGAGTTGAACTTGAAACCGCTACCACAAGTCTTTGATTCAATTACGAATAAAAATGAGAAAACCTACTCACAACTTGATCCAATTTATCAAATGAAAGCATTACAAAGTTGTTTTGAAGTAGGCAGATTTCATTTTATAAAGATAGATATTTCTTTTTTTTTTTGATGAAGATAGATATTTCTCTTTAACAACATATTTTCTAATAATTTTTCCTTTACAAGGATATAGCTGTTTTCTTAAAAAAGAAAATACTAGTCAATGATTAGTCTCGCAGCCATATCATTTCTGAGCCTTTCGAACGATATATATATTTTGCCGTGTGCATTTCCTTTTTATTCTACTTTACTTAATAACTGATTCATTCGCTTAATCCAGCAATGCCAAACGGTCCAATTAGGTAAAATATAGAGAAAGCTCAAAAAAATACTTGTGCAAGTGGGCACAAAAGCCTTTTTAGTGGTCCAAGTCCAAAGTAAATTAATAAGCACGTGCGAGACTGCGAGTCCCATCGCATAATTTGCCTAATCTTACTTAGAAAGTGTTTTTTTATGGTATTTAGAAAGTTTCTGTTAGAATTTGAATCCATGGAAAACATCATCGATGATCCTTTAATTTAAATTTCCCAGGGTAATGTTAAGGAAAATTGTGAAGTTACACCATATGGCTTCTCGATTTAATAATCACAACTCACAAGGTAGACATTAAAAATGACCCGGATCGAATTTGAATCAGGCATGAGCTGAGGGAAGAGAACTAGCTTCAAATTCTAATAAAAATTATACAAATGAGGGCTTAAATCATTCGCTTCTAAGATATTATAAAATAGAAACAAACAAACAATATAACTGTTTGGCTTTCTATTGCTGTAACATAGACTCCGTTACAAAGATATGTATATACAATCATATAGCTTAATCTAGTTATCTAATACACTGATGTGGCAGTTATCTCGAAACGTAGTCCCATCCCAGTTGTCCTTGCTGCGTGTTACCCAGAGTTTGTATTTTATTTGCATCATTTCTTCAGCCTCCTTTGTTGTTTTCTTTTTATCACTTTTTCAGGTCAACCACCATTTTGTTTTGGCCTGTATACCAACTTGGAATTATATTTTTTATGCCCCGAAGGAGACACTTCCTCTAGATCTTTTTGGAAACCTTACCTCCAAGCGGAAATTAAGAAAACGGACCCAGGAAGAACAAAATCCACTTTTCTAAATATGATCAATCCTGCCATTACACTACTAGCAAGTTATGGAAGAAGAGAGAAAAAAAAAAAAAAAAAGGGAAATGAACAAAAAAAGATATATATAATCAACCGCACAAATAGTAACGGTTTCACCAAGGCATACTAGCATTTTCAGATGAACCTAGTAGTTCTTCCAAGTAATCAGTTCCTAAATCTTCCAAGACAACCATGTTGCCTATCCTGACATCCCTTTCTTTCTTGCTCCTGCTGGCCAGTTTCCTCCTCATGGAATGCTTTCTCTTTAGGGCCACAACAGGGGAGCACCCATCCTCCTCCTCGCTACACTTCATGTCCTTGAGTGATTCCCTTACTCTTTCAACTGGGAAATTGAGCACGGCACTAGGCCCCCTCATTGAGAAAGCTGCCTGGTCATAGGCCAAAGCAGCTGCCTCTGCGCTATCAAATGTGCCTAGCCATACCCTCACACCGTGCCTAGTGGAATCCCTTATTTCAGCCGCAAATTTGCCCCACGGTCGCTTCCTGACACCTCTATAGGACTTCTCCTTGGTGGGTTTTTCTTCTTGGTCCATGGAACTAACCTCTTCTTCTTTCATGGCCCAGTTGGGGTGGTAAGTCTTTTTTAATGTTTCTTGGGTGGCACCCGAGATTAGCCCAAGGAGGAGCATTTCCTCGGGATCATTCTCGTTGAAAGGAAGAGAATTCTGGTTAAAATATTGGCAAAACAAGGATTCCGGTGACCCGAAAGAGGATTCTGATGATAAATCGGAATTTGATGAGTGGAAAATGGAAGAACTGTCCATTTCAACGTGGGTTTAAGGTGTAGCTTAGCTTTTGGTCTTATAGGAAGTTAAGTTGTATCTCTAGAAACTCTTGTTGTGGAAGCTGGGCTAGCGAAATTGGCAGCTAGGGGGTCCTATATATATACCCGGAAAAAGTGAGGCATGAGTCACGAGTGGCCTAAAAGGGGAGCAATAAATTAATGGATACTCTGCTGCTGGGTTAAAAAGTTAAAAACCTCAAAAGCAGGAGGTAGAAAAGAATAGGAATTTGATGAGAAGAAAAATAAAAGAAAAGGATAGGAAGTAGTAAAGTATGTAAGGGGTGATATCAGTGTAATATTATACAGGTTTTTTTTCTTCCTCTTGCTTCTAGTAGTGTTAATATCAAGTAGGATTCTTGGCTGAATAGAGTCCCAAAGTCACGTCTATGGATACTTGGCTTGACTGTGACCTTATGTTATTTATTTTGAAAAGAAAAATTGGGGGCTGGCAGGTTCGTCACAGTTTCCTTGTTACCATCAGCCACCTGGCCTGGCCTCTTGTTTTCCAAATGTGTTGTTTATCTTTCTTCATAGCTAAAAGCCAAGCCTAGCTAGGTTCCTAGTTTTGTTTAACGATTACTGGCAGGGTGGCACTCTAGGTGCTAGCGTTTTCTTTTTTAAGTAGGATAAATAGGCATTCTATCTCTTACTCACCTTCTAACTGTTTTGACTCGTCTATTGTTTATTATTTCAAGGCAAAAAAAATCCTCAAAATTTCTCATTATCATTATAGGGCCAGCTTCAGAATTTTAATCTACTCGCAATTTCGGACAGAAATTTTATCATTAACAATTCAACAATTACAATTTTGAAGCTTAAATAAGTGAAGAGGAGATTTGATCATAAACAAATAATGAAAATTCAAAATATTTTGCAATTAAAGTTTGTAAAAATTAAATTTTTGACAAAAATATGGAATTTCGAAATTAGACATAAAAAAATTAACGAATTGTTGCAGTATCTACTACTTTCACAATATAAGATTTTTTGAATTTTATATTTTATTTTAAAATATAAGAATGTTTTAGAATTTTGAGAAGCATTAATTAATTTTTATCATGTTTATCCTTATTAAATTAACCAAAACAAGTTGTATTTTAACCTTGATATATGTAAAAGTTAAGGTAAGTAAGTAATTGTAACACTAAGGCCTATTTAGGCCTTCCACTTGATCATTAATGAAAAAAAAGTTTTAAAACATTTAAGGCAGTGCCTGGGTGGATTTCTCTTTATTGTTGGACAGGGTCCACGTATTACTCTTTGCTGCAGATGGGCCAAATCCAAAGTTACACAGAAAAGAATAGATGCGTCAAAATTGAGAGGCCCCGGCTGCCAGGTCAGATTCATGACGCCATCCTATGATATCATACTTCTTTTAAATCTGTATGCGGGATTGAGCAGAAGCAGGGCAATGCCCCCACACACGTGCCTTTCCTTCCTGGGCCTGGTGATGTTGATCTTCTTTTTCTTTTTCTTTTTAATTTTCTTCCCTCAACCTCGAAATTTCTGGTTACCTGTTGCACATTGTTACATTTCATTGGCCCCTTCCTTCCTCGAGATTCTAAACCTCACCAATTATTTATTTTAATAGATAATTTGTGAGATTTTGTTAACAATGTTGTTAGATTGAGAATTCAAATTTCACTAATCATATTTTTCAATGGATAATTTGTAAAAATTATTATAAATCCTTATAAAGGCTAATAATACAAGGTATACAAATTTTCTTCCAAACAGATGTGACATGTGCACATTGATAGTTTTACTAACTTCCCATATCATTTTTTTTTTCATTTATTGTTTGTAAAATTAGAGTGTTTAGTACTACAAAATCTTAGATAATTTTTAGTACTACACGAGTTCTTTCATTTCCAAAATTTTAAGATTTTTCCGTTTCCATTCTATTGCAGGAGACTTAAACTCTGAATATATTTTTTTCAATGCTAGAAGAGCTTTAAGTAGAGAGCTTATAACTGGGAAAATAAGTTAAGGCACCCCCTGCAAAGACTATCCATCCTATTAGTACTAGAATTCATAATTAGGCATAGAATAGAATAAAATAAAAAAAAAATCACTAAGCCCATTAATGCGACATAGTCATTTTGCCCAATACAGATAGCTAGTGTTACTCTCGATTTTTACCATGCTGATAGGGGCCACACAGCTTTAAAACTCAATCCTTTCTTGATCCTATCACGGGATGAAACTGTAACAGTTTATGAACACAAACAAATGGTGACTTCTTCCACTCAAATAATTTTTAAACTGAAATTGCACATTGTTGTTTTCCTTCCCTAGCTCGTATTCAATTAGTGTTAAATTGATCCAACTTATTTAAAGTAGCTTATTTCGTAATTACTTGAATTTCTAAAATATTTTCCCTTAAGAGAAATCCACCTAAATCAGGAAATTAATATAGTCGTCCATTTTCACTCTCAATCAGCGGGTTTTGTTTTTTTTTTTCCTAAAAATAAAACAGCACACACTCTCATATAATCTAATTTTTTTGGATATTAACAAAAAACACTTAACAATAATGTTTATAGCCACCAGAATTTTTACCATCTATCTGTAATTTCTCACTTGACTGGAAAATGTTTCTACATCAGTGTTCCTACCTTTTTACTGTGTCAGACCCTCGGATTCATGTGAAACGACTTTGCGATAATCGCATCTTGCTGCTGTGTCCACTTTAAGCATTCAAATAACAATGACATCTGCCAAGCTAATTACAGGTATAACAAAGTTACCACAACATAGCTTCATAGGCTATGATCCGAGGAAAGAAAAGAACAAAATTCTTCCACATTTGCTTATCGATGGATGATGATTGTGAGAAATATACCACAAAAGGATATATAAAGCTATATATATCAGTCACGATCTTGAAAAATCAGTGATTTTGAATGGTCTAGATACAGGTCCCCTGAATTAAGCCCATGAAAATCCACCAATGGTGACCAAAACCTTGCAAGAAAGTTAGTCCTCCAGGAAGAGTGGACACTAGCTTAATTAAGATAGGGTCCCCGCAAAAGTCAACAATGGTTAGGCTATCTTTTATATCCAAAATTCTGATGAGATTATCATATATATGTATCTTCTAGGAAATTACCTATTTGGAATTAATTCTTCAGATTTTGTATACTGGAAGACCATAAAGTTGAATGGAATTGGACAATGGTTCATTGTCATTACATGGTGAAACAACGGTTTTAGATTTTCTATGTGCATCTTTTAATTTTCCTGGTTACATAATTTTTAAAAATCTGGGTCTCGACTCGAGTTTAAAATTACCCGCTTCTATTGGACACGATTGCATTCAATTCATTCATATCACTATTTAATTTTTTTTTTTTTATCATATTATATACCTGATGGGGAGTCTTTTGTAGTTAACTAATGTCTGGTAAAAGGAAAAAGATGAGATGGATAGAATATTTCCGTTAACCAAATTATTTAGTACATTTACAAAATTGAACCACATTATAAAGTATAGGTATATAGTTTAACCAAAAAAAGTGCACGTATATAACTAAAGAAATGTAAACAGACAAACACTAACGGGATTGAACAAAAAGACAAGATTGAACCAAATTATCTATCTATCTATCTATCTATCTATCTATATATATATATATATATATGAACAGAATGTAAGAATACATATATGTTGCAAAGCCAGCCGGAATCGTTATTCCATTCACCATATACTTGAGCTAGTTCCTGAATCAAATTACGAAGAACCAGAGTGAAGGTATTAGTTTCGGCAAACATCAAAAGCATCTCCAAACAATGAATTTTTCGTTTTCAATTGTCTCACCAAATTACTAATTCTATATCTTCACCGTAGACATGTTTTCGTCGTTCAAATCCTACTCTCTCTACTTTGTTACTTAGGTTATGGTAATTGAAGATACTAGTCTTGTGAGTTGTGACCAATTAGCATTTGGCAGGCATATTGCATTTCTCTTAAATTTCAAAGTCATGTTTTAGTTTTGAATTCTAATGAAAATAGGTGTATGCAAATTTCCTAATGATCCCATTTTACAAGAATGACGCGTATGAGGGGGTATTAAAAAGTTAACATTTAGCTATGGCCTATGCTTAGGAGGAAATGGAATGGGCCATAATACAAACGGAAGAAGTGTGCTCCTAGGTTGTTTGGTCTTGCTTCCTCCTTCAGTGAAAAGGGGAACTCCTAGGTTTATTTTGTTGCTTGGGGACAAAAAGATTGTGCACTGATCCCTCATATCACATAGGGGAATAGCATTCCATGTAACGTAACTAGGCCTCATATGTCACTCATCAGTCATCACAATCGATTGGCTTTCCAAAAAAAGAAGATATGCTCCACATAAAGACACATAAAAAATAGACAAAATTATGGCACGGCCACCATTTTGACTAAGAGTAGGGTAGGCAACTCATGATGCCTACAGATTCATGGTACATGGTCGAATTCCCTTTGAAAAAATTTAACTTTACTTTCATGGCCAGGACCCCACCGCCACCCCTTTGGAGAAACACATTCTCCGGTGGTCCTAAATCAAGCAGCTGATAGATAAGGCCTCCTCCGATCAGGGGGCCAGTGACAAGAACTGTACTAGAAGTGGTTAATTAATTCTTAATTGTTAGCACAATTATATATATTGGACGACTGCTTTTTCTTTAATTGCTTTGTGGTCGTGGGAGAAATTCATGGCCATGGAATCACCCGTGATAGTTCGATTGACATAAATTGTCGGGAGGAGCCAAACTCAAATTCGATGTGAATTTTGTTTGTTGAACATGACTTGAATGAGTGTTAATTATTAATTTAATGTTTGTAATCATTCTGGGCAACGGAAAATATAACTTCCAAGACTATCGAGTGAACTTTCGTGTGGAAATGTTATTTACCCGGAAGTAAATAATAATGACAAAAGGACAAGGGTTTGCTCGAATGTTTAGAATCTGTATTGGTAGGCATAAAAGACCTCTGTTTGTTTAAAGATGCAGCGGTTTCGGATGTTAATAGTTACTTGCCTAATTCACAGATTTTTTTGGGAAGAAACTTAATTTTAAATTCTAACAATNTCTTACACATAATATGAGTAAAATCTTTCGGATAATATTATATATAGTGAAAAATTGACGTGGCCACCGTTAATAACTATTAGAACTCGGATTAACTGGTGCTATAATTTGTTAGGATATCAAATAATCCGTAAATTAATAAATAATTATTAACACTAGAAATTAATCGAAATAGTATAGGCTCTTAGAAAACCCGTGTGTAACACGGCCTAATTCAACCGCAGCTCAAAACCGTGTGTAACACGGGGAGTTGCACTAGTGCTCCTTTAGACTCGAGCATTAGTACAGATGAACTGAATGTTTCAGCAATGACTCTTTTTCATATTGATTAACAAGTTAAGTGAATGAACCGAACTGATCATATACTATTAGCTAATACAGAAGGTTGTACTTGTACGTGCTATCTACAGTGTTAAGCAAAGGAATTTTTAATAAAAGATGTTCATAAGAAGCAAAGAAGGGAGTAATTAACAATTCTATATCCAAACAAGGTGTCAGATATGAAAAAGACATGTGTTCTAAAGTTTATAGTGTTGAGACTTGAGAAGATATTGTTGGGGAAAATCACACCAATTCAACACAACAACAAAATCAACCGGAATTAAATGCGCAGCGGAATAACCCGGTCAATTAATTTCCAGTGCCACCAAAATGAGATATCCACAACCAAGCCAATAAATGTTAGCAATCAAAAACCAACACAACCACAACACCGAATATACGTGGAAAACCCCCAAGACGGGGTAAAAATCACGGGACCGAAGTCCGTCAATATCCACTATCACAAATAATAATGGGTTCACAATCAAACTTCCTCCCTAAATAAAACTAGAGGCTAACACATCAAAGACAACATCAAGATCAACATATCTTGGCTCTAACAACATGCCCATCACTATACTAGTGGATTACAAGCAACAAATGGGAGGAGAAGTGAGTAAAACCCTCCAAATGGGTATAACACCAATACCCAGAAATATGAAGCTTCTCAACGATCAACTCCGTTCACTTTGTAGAGTTTAAAGAGGAGAACAACATACTGAAATTTCATCTAAATCGGACTCCGTTTGCTATCCGATCAAGGCTTGCAAGCATGAGGAGAACTCCCTCATTTTCTTTCTTCCTCTCTCGGTGAAAAAACCGTTGCCCTCTCTATTTTCCTTTTTGCTGCTCGTCTAAATGCCACACAATGGCATTTTTTTCATTTTGTTTTACCAAAAGTCACGTGTGTGACTTGCTGGACTTGCACCTTCCTTTTTTTTATTATTAAACCCACATTAGTTGCTTGTTGGGTGGCTCCATGTGGGTTTGGACCTACCACAACAATCTCCCCCTCCAAACTCACATGGAGGGCTCTACCAAGCCCGCTTGCTTCCGGCAAAAAACAAGCTTCTCCTTCGGTAGTGACTTAGTCATCATATCAGAGCCATTATCTTCCGTATGGATTTTCTCAACACACAGTTGCTTCATCTCAATAGCTTCCCATATCCATTGATACCGCACCTCAATGTGCTTGGGCCTTAAATGAAAGGTAGGATTCTTACTGAGATGGATGGCACTTTGACTGTCACAGTGCACAACAAACTTGTCTTGACTAAGACCAAGTTCCTCAAGAAGTTTCTTCATCCACATAACTTCTTTTCCACCCTCTGATAGGGCAATGTACTCGGCCTCTGTAGTGGACAATGCTACACACTTCTGCAACTTAGATTGCCATGACACGACTCCCCCTATAAAGGTCATCATAAACCCAGAAGTAGACTTTCTAGAATCAACATCTCCTGCCATATTTGCATCCGTGTACCCCTCAAGTATCAGACTCCCATGGCCAAAGGATAAACACAAACTAGAAGTACCTCTAAGATACCGCAATATCCATTTCACGGCCGACCAATGCTCTTTACCCGGATTTGACATGAACCGGCTAACAACACCAACGGCATAGGCAATATCCGGCCTAGTGCACACCATGGCATACATCAAACTACCCACGGCTGAAGCATAAGGCACTTTCTTCATCTCTTCCTTCTCTTGGTCACTTGTAGGACTTTGCTTGGAACTAAGCCTAAAGTGAGCTGCAAGTGGAGAACACACCGGTTTTGCCTTGCTCATGTTGAACCTATCAAGAATCTTCTCAATGTATCTTTCTTGAGACGACCACAATTTTTTCTTGTTTTGGTCTCTGGAGATCTTCATACCAAGTATTTGCTTTGCCGGTCCCAAATCCTTCATTGCAAATGAACTACTCAAAGCTTTCTTCAAACTTCGGATTTTCTTTGCATCATGGCCAACAATCAACATATCATCCACATATAGCAAGAGGATAATAAAATTATCATCAGAGTACCACTTGACATAGACACAGTGATCAGAGGTAGTCCTGCTGAACTCATGATCTACCATAAAGGAGTCAAACTTCTTGTACCATTGCCTCGGAGCTTGCTTAAGACCATATAAGCTCTTCCTTAGCTTGCATACAAGGTTCTCTTTTCCCTTGACTTCAAACCCTTCTGGTTGCTTCATGTAGATTTCTTCCTCTAGCTCACCATAGAGAAAAGCTGTCTTCACATCAACTTGTTCAATCTCCAAATCCAAATAGGCAGCCAAACCCAAAACAACCCGGATAGAAGACATCTTCACAACGGGAGAAAAGATTTCATCAAAATCAATCCCCTTCTTTTGACCAAATCCTTTCACAACCAATCTCGCCTTGTACCTTGGCTGTGAAGTACTTTCTTCCGTCTTTAACCTAAAGACCCATTTGTTGTTAAGTGCTCTCCTCCCCTTTGGCAACTCAACCAACTCATAAGTGTTGTTCTCATGCTAGGAATTCATCTCATCTTGCATGGCTTCCAACCATTTTCTTCTATCATCAAGTGACAGGGCCTCTTCAAAGCTCTTTGGTTCTCCTTCATCTGTAACTGTCACCCACTCATTGGATGGATACCGTGTAGACGGTTGAGGCTCTCTTGATGATCTTCTCAACTGTGGCTGTGGTGGTGGCTCCACATCAACATGCTCCGGTGTATCATTATCAACTGTAGGAACATCATCGGGCTCATGACCAATTTCGTCACCATCATCATTCTGCACATCTCCCCCGTGATCAGCATGGACAAATGGAACTATACTTAGGCCACCTAGTACCTCACTAGAAGAAGAGGAAGTAGTACTAGGCTTCTCTGTCTCATCGAAGTCTTCTAGTGTTTGGTCTTCAAAGAACACCACATCTCTGCTCCTTATGATCTTCTTGTTCTTCAAATCCTACAATCTATACCCGAACTCATTATGCCCATATCCAAGGAAGATACACTGCTTAGTCTTGCTATCAAGCTTGGACCTCTCATCTTTAGGCACATGAACAAATGCCTTGCAACCAAACACTTTCAAGTGCTTGTAGGACACATTCTTTCCACTCCACACTCTATCTGGAACATCACCATCAAGTGCTGTGGAAGGAGATAAATTGATCAAATCAACTGCAGTCCTCATTGCCTCACCCCAAAATGACTTGACAATTTTGTATGAGAAAGCATACTAACAACTCTGTTGCAAATGGTTCTGTTCATTCTCTCTGCTACACCATTGTGCTGCAGTGTCTTGGGAGGTGTCTTCACAAGCTTGATGCCATAATAATTGCAATACTCTTCAAATGGCCCCCGGTATTCGCCACCATTGTCCGCATTAACAGCCTTCAACTTCATCCCAGATTCTCTCTCAACACTGGCATGGAACTTCTTGAACACATCAAGCACCTGATCTTTACTCTTCAACACAAAAGCCCATACTTTTCTAGAGTGGTCATCAATAAAGGTTACAAAATACAAAGCACCTCCGTTGGATCTATCACTCATGAAACAAACATCAGTGTGAACTAAATCAAGAGTATTACTTTTTCTAGATGGAGAAAAAGTATGGAAAGACACTCTATGTTGCTTGCCAACTAAACAATGAGTGCAAGATTTAGACAAGGTACCTAACAAGCTTGGCAAGAACTCTTTCTTTGTAAGCAATTGTAGGCCTTTCTCACTCAAGTTCCCAAGTCTCTTATGCCACAACTCCATAGAGACTTCATGCTCAATGGCATTTACTTCATCATAGCATGGCTTTGCTTGAGTCCGGTAGAGAGTATTCTCCTTTTTCCCTTTTGCCAAGACAATTGCACCCTTTCCTCTAGTAAGCTTCCAAATCTCATTACCAAAGCTACTATGATATCCCTCATCATCAAGAATGCCGGTGGAGATCAAATTCAATCGAAGATCCGGAACATGTCTTACATCCTTGAGTAGCAACTTGAATCCAAGATTGGTTTCTAGAAAATCACTGACTCCAACAATCCGAGCATCGGACTTGTTACCCATCTTCAATGAGCCAAAGTCACCACTCTTATAGGTACTAAAGAACTCTCTACAAGGTGTGACATGTCGAGAAGCACCACTGTCTAAAACCCATGTGTATTCTTGTTGTGCAACATTAATGCTCTCCTCCTCATATAGAAGGAAGGAATCATCTTCGGAATCAATTGCCACTGCACTTGAATCTTCTTTGGCAACCTTCTTGCCTTCTTCCTTTTCTTGATCTCTCTTGAAGCTTCTACACTCTCTTTGGATATGTCCCGGCTTGTCACAGTAGTAGCATCTAATCTCACTTCTGAATTTGGAATTTCCTCTAGGCTTCCACTCTTTCTTCTTGTCACGAGACTTGGAATGTTTTCTTCCATGTGGCTTTCTGCTCTTGCTCCTCCCCCTGTTCTCTGTAACAAGAGCCTCTGACTCAGTGGACTTAACCCCCAGTTCTTTCCTCCTAGCAGCTTCATCCATCACACTATCCTTCACTACATCTAAAGTGAGCTTCACAGCATGAGCAGAATTGCTAAGAGATACTGTCAAAGTCTCCCAACTGTCTGGCAAAGAACTCAACAAAATCAATGCTTGCACTTCATCATCTAGATTTATCCCCAAAGTAGTCAAGTGGTTCAAGATTCCTTGAAAGTTGTTTAAGTGCTCTGACATATCATGCCCATCTGAATACTTCAGGTTCACAAGCCATGGCCCTCACACTCAATAGGTCCAAACAAATCATTGCAATACAAATGATCCTCCATATACAACTTCTACACACAATAATTCGATGAAGTGAGTTTTATCAAGCTAGCTTTATCCTCCATTTTGATATGCACAAGAAACCACAAACAATGAACCTTGGCTCCATACCAGTTTGTTGGGGAAAATCACACCAATTCAACACAACAACAAAATCAATCGGAATTAAATGCGCAGCGGAATAACCCGGTCAATTAATTTCCCCTCTTTGTGCCACCAAAATGAGATATCCACAACCAAGCCAATAAATGCTAGCAATCAAAAACCAACACAACCACAACACCGAATATACGTGGAAAACTCCCAAGACGGGGTAAAAACCACGGGACCGAAGTCCGTCAATCTCCACTATCACAAATAATAATGGGTTCACAATCAAACTTCCTCCCTAGATAAAACTAGAGGCTAACACATCAAAGACGACATCAAGATCAACATATCTTGGCTCTAACAACATGCCCATCACTATACTGGTGGATTACAAGCAACAAATTGGAGGAGAAGTGAGTAAAACTCACCAAATGGGTATAACACCAATACCCAGAAATATGAAGCTTCTCAACGATCAACTCCGTTCACTTTGTAGAGCTTAAAGAGGAGAATAACATACTGAAATTTCATCCAAATCGGACTCCGTTTGCTATCCGATCAAGGCTTGCAAGCATGAGGAGAACTCCCCCATTTTCTTTCTTCCTCTCTCTGTGAAAAACCACTGCCCTCTCTATTTTCCTTTTTGCTGCTCGTCTAAATGCCACACAATGGCATTTTTTCATTTTGTTTTACCAAAAGTCACATGTGTGACTTGCTGGACTTGCACCTTCCTTTTTTTTATTATTAAACCCACATTAGTTGCTTGTTGGGTGGCTCTATGTTGGTTTGGACCTACTACAACAGATATATGGTTCTATGCACCAAAAAATGGATTGATCACCCGTGTTGTTGCACATCCTTTTATTACAAAAAGCATATTCTTCATCCTTGTGTTAAATTTTTGGGTTATTTTTTATTTTTCCATTATTTTTCGCGTAGACAATGCTGATGTGTTAATTTTTTCTTATGACATGTCAGCATATACACAAAAAATGCTTTTTAAAGAACATTCATGTTATAGAGTTTCATTTTTTTTTTTATGGTTAGGGGGTTTTGATTCGATGTGGACTCATATGATAACGTGTTATTAAAAAAATTAACATATAACGGTTTTCTGTGTGAAAAATGGAAGAAAAATAGAGGATGAAAAAATGTGCGCAAGTAATAGAGAGATAAAAAAAATATCTTAGAGAAAAAAAATATAGGCATGAAAAATATGATTAATCAGAAAAAATTTAAAAAAAATATATAATTTTTTTTAATGGGCTTAAATGCGTCCATGTTAGTAGGTTAAAGTCGGTACTAATTTCCAGTAAACTGCTTTTGGAAAAAATTTTCAGTGCTGTCTTCTCAATTCTCCCGCTTGAACATGTTATAATCCCCACCAGTTCAAATATAGCTCTTAAAATCGTAAGATTGCATCAGCATCTCAATTCTATAGTGTTGTGAGTAATCATAAGATCATAAAGAATCATCAGTCTAACAAATCTAATTAGCATTATTCTATAATTGTAATATCATTGATTGAGAGGGAATCCAGAAGAAGAAAATTTTGGTTTTATCTTAATTTGCTGCTAAAACTTAGATTCAAACTTTTACTATTTCAGATGTAATCGATTCATGAACCTATACTTTTTGCCAATCAAACTAAGCGTATCAAATGGAATAGAAAAAAGGTTAATAATTAACCTGATCGGATGGTAGATTTTGGCGAGATACGTAACTCGGTATTTCTCAAGTGCAATCAAAAGTTTGCTTAGTGAAGTCAAACCTATACGGTATGTGTCCATCTCCCCCTAACAAAGCTGGTTAATCACGAATTCTATATAAAATCATTACATCTACTAGAGATTTGTCATAAACCTTCTTTTTTGTTCACATTATCACTGAGCAAAAGAAAGATGCCCAGTATTGCTACGTTGTATCTGTACGATTATCTGGTCAGGCTCAATGAACCTGCAACAATTAGGTGGCTAATCATAAAATTTTATCTTCTTTACAGAAAAATTACAGGTTAGCTGATGATATATACAGGTTTCTGCAAGCTTGCGACTTAACCATTAGCTCGTTTAATTTATGGTAACAAGATATTTTAAATTATAAAAAGAAGGGAAGATTAAATCATGAATCAAATATCAATTCCTTGCTAGATTATGTCGACTGACCCCAGCCGCCTCTTGGTTCAGGATTTTGATGTTTAGGAAGACCAATTACAGGACTGATCATAGCACGGGAGTAATTATTTGGTCAGTTCCAGAATTTGTCGCCATTGAAACTTCATTGAATTTAGGTTCATCTAGAAAACCATGTAAAGAATATTCTCCGTGAAATTTGTATTATTTGTGCCTCGATTTGGTGGGGTTAATTATATATTAGAAAAAACATCCCAAGTTATCTGTCAAATGTCAACACAAGATTACCTCCGAATCAAAAAATTAAGCCCTAAATTTTATAATCTCAAATTTTTAATTAATTTAAATTTAACCCTTCTGCCAATTTCCAAGATTTTTTCGGTCATTATGTTCACGAGCTGTATGCATTTTTTACACTTTTATACATCGGTTTCATTAATTTTAAAGCATCAGTTTGTGTGCCCAAAATCTAGCGACCATCGTCCTCTTTCTGGAAAAAAAAAACCTCAAAGGGCATTCATCTCAATTAAGTAGAAAGTAAATAAGCTTATTTCAATCTCAGATATATTAATTTTTACCACCTAAACTTTTTACTATAATTCATAACCCTTAAACTTTATATTTACAATTTTTTCAATTAATCCCCAACGGATCAACGCAGATCCGTCATTAAAGTAGACGGGAGTGATAAATTGAAATAAAATCAAACATTGAGATGGCTCTATCTTTTTGTAAGTATTTTATGTCCTTTACCCTTAAATTTTTTATGTTTTCTGTTTTTGTCAATTAAATTCCCACAATGAATCCTGGAGGACCACTGATCAAAATAAACACAAGAGATAAATTGAAATGAAATCAAACTTTGAGGTGGCCACCAGTATGGTCTGACGACATTTTTTTCAGTGTGTAACTCCAGTCAAAAACAAAAGGATTTTTTTTTTGGGAAAAAATTTAGTTAGTTAGAACCTAAAAGCACTAAATAATAACTAACTTAGTTCTGCTCAAATAAATCTCAAGTCTGAGTTATTATGTATGAAAAATTGTTATTGAGAAATTTGATGTGCTCAATCGGATCGGAATTAATCATGGACGCGGGAAAAAAAAAAAAGAAGTCGCAAAGTTGAAATGACGGCACCAACTAATGAGCGCAGTATGATGAACGAATTTTCAATTCACTCTTCTTAATTGATGGACCCACTACATTGACTCTTTCGTAGAGAGTAGAAAAAGTGTAGAAAACAAGTGGTAAGCGATTTGGTTCCGCTTCGAGGTCTCGGGGTTCGAGTCTTTGTGTATGTTGAAAATTTTCATTGGGAGACTCATCCACCATATTCAGGTGCGCGATATGGGTCGGATCCGGATTAGTCGAGGCAAAGCTCTGGATACCGAATAGAGAACCAAGAAAAGAGAGTAGAAACAAGTGCCCATGCCTTTTTTCTAAAATAGAAAATAAAAAAATGCACATGCTTTTCTAAAAAGCGAAAATAAAAAAGTGTACAGCGCCACAAACTATAGAGGGTAGAAGCCAACGAGGATTGACACAGTTGAGAGGTTCAGTAAGCTCTCCTATTAAATGGAGAATTCGAACCTCACTGACCTGTCTCTAACTCTTGGGCGGATAATCTGTAAATATTGCAATAACTGCTTGCTGAATCCAATAGTTGCCCTGGTCCTCGATTGAGATCCTCCCCTCAAACTAAACTTTGCTACACCAAGAAAAAGAAAAAAACTATAAAGGGTAGAAATTCTCCCAGTTGATTCAAACTTTACCAGTTGAAAGATATTAACTCAAAATTGGCAAAATAATGTAATGTAATTTGATGGACTTCAAGATGCAGAATTCTTCGATTAAACTACTAAGCTTGGGCTTCAAGATGTTAGAATTGGACTGATGCTTGCAGACATTAACTAAAAACTGGCAAAATAATGTCATTTGTTAGACTTCCTGATCATGCAGAATAATTAAACCATCAACTTGGGCTTCTGGGTGTTAGAATTGGACTGAGAACAGAGAATCAAGTGATTGGGCTACTGATTGAGTATAAATTCTAAGGTGGTGGCATACTGGTCAGTAAACGTATACCTGATTCGGGATTCTTTAAAGCAGAAAAAGGTTAAAAAAAAAAAAAACTCTACACTTAAAGTTAAAGCTGCACCGGGTTGCATGTTTCTTAACAACACACAGACCAATCAAGATTCTTCCTCTAAATCCTTTCAGAGAGAATAACTTTTCTTTGATTGGCAATAATATAAATACTGGATGCCACATTGTACGATTTGAGCAAATGCAGTCTGCAATTGCGGCTTTAGATACCCCAGTCAGCTCCATCACGATCTTAGAATCGGTTTCAATGTATATTTCATTCAAGTCTCTAACTCTCTATGGCTAAAAGTAAAAGGACCACTTTATGTAGTGCTAATGCCAGTGCTTGCAGCTGGAATTATATACGGGTGGTGTGTTCTTCACAAATTTTTATTGCACCATCGATCACATTTCCTGTTTGTATTTCTGCAAATTATTCCCACACGTGTCAATTGCCTCCAATTAACAAAAGAAGGATTACAATTAATTTTGACATAGCTCATGCGACTAGCGACACCCAACCAACTGTCTCTATTCAATTATGAGACGAGTCACACTCTTTGTCCCTTTCATGCATTAACCCATAAACGAAAATTTGGAATCTGACACTTCTTGAATTTGTCTTTGCCAGCAATATTGAACTACTGGCTCTAAAGGTTGCCGCACTTTGTTGACGAACAAAGAATTATTCCTGTTTTTTCATATATTCCAACACAGATATTAAAGTTCTCTAAACAGAGCCAGTAATAAAAGAACTATCTCCTTAGATGTTTGGAAATTAAAAAAAAAATAAAAAAGAGCAAGGTCGAGGTGAATAAGTTTAAAATAAAAATGATAATTAACTTAAATTACGACTGACTCTTTTAATCATCTCTTACACAATTCCGTTTGTGACCCATGTCAGCTTACAATTTTGTTGTGTTCCTTTTTATATTAATCGATGAAGGTGGATCCGAATTAAGACCTTTCAATGAGTTACAAGCTCATTGGTAAATTTTGTTGTGTTATTGTTGTGTTATGTGTAGGCTCATGTACCAAATGATGCCTTTATAATTTTTTTTAATATAAATATTTTCATTAATTTTACCACTTAAATATTTTACAAATCAGGCTAACAAGAAATTATCAAAACTTTCTCCGTAAATAGTTCAACTACAATTTTTTTTTTTGTTTGCTGTAAAATTCAGCTTACACGTCTTTGAGTAAGGAAAAACGTCTTTTTATCCCATTTATAACTTCAGTGGTGGCCCAACTTCTTCTAGTAAGCCTCTGTAAAGCTACAGCAGCAAATTGGGCTCCATTTCAGTGTCACTATATGACTATATGGCCCAGTCTCGGCCCTATGTGGTGTCTTTTCTTTTTTTCTTTTTTTTTTTTCTCATCAACAAAATATGTGGTGTCATCGATCGTTATATCTAGCGGAATTAATATTTTTACTATTGCAATTACAATTTTAATGAAGTGTCATATTTTTTTAAGGATCTTGTAATTTAATTATAAAAAATTGTAATTGTAATTTACTATTGCAAGGTCTCTCTATAAGGCTAGCCTCGGCCAGCCCAACGATTCCACTTCCAGTGTTACATTTTCAGGGATTTCCACTTATAATTGTAATTCTCCTTATTTCCCATTTGAATCTTATCACTTTCAATCTAAACAATGGGCCAAAAGATATGCTTTGTACCACCAGATAAAAACAGGGGAAAATCTTAGAAATATTTCTGACGTAGTGACGGCAGTCAGCATATTAAGACAAACGCTATCTATTATGCTTCATGGATTAACATAATAAATAATTGATTAAAGAATGTCGGTCGTATCCATCTATCGCACCTAATGTGAGATATGGGGTATCAAAGATTGATCATTGGGGTTCCTCTTTAATTACTAGAATCTTAAATGAAACTATTTAATTCATTCCCCCCACCAAGGTCAGCCCGTAGGTAAACATTTTGCTGGTGACCTACGGTAGGCGATTACCCCTGCATCTAAGAAATTATCATTACATGAAAAAGACAGAATCAGGACAAACATTTAAAAAAAAAAAAACGTTGCCTTTTGAATTCCATCCTAGGAAAAGGTTGAAGAACCGAATTTATATACTGCCTCAAAGAACTTTCCTAGAACTAGTGTTTTCTCTCACTGTCAACTGTTTGCTTATTCTAGCCCTACCCTTTTTTCCTTCTTTCCTGAATCAAATCTAGCAATGGTCAAATCCACGTTCTAGAGAATTCATATATACCGCAAGATATGACCTAAGATCCACAATCTATATGCATATAACACCAACTTTGAAATCAAACGATGGCTTCAACCCTGAAAACAAGAGAACATGTTTTGAGTTAAAATAATTAAAGGGAGAAAATTGAACAAGGGCATGGATGATCCTAACAAAGGAAATGATCAAAAGGACGGCACAAGGGGAAAAGAAGAAGTCCGGTACCGTGGAGTTCGAAGGAGGCCTTGGGGCAAATTTGCAGCAGAGATTAGAGACCCATCAAGGCATGGGGCGAGGTTGTGGCTAGGAACATTTGACACAGCTGAGGAGGCGGCTCGTGCTTATGATAGAGCTGCATTCAACTTACGAGGTCATCTTGCTATCCTTAACTTTCCTAATGAATATTACTCTCAAGTTATGGGGTATTCCTCCATTCCTCGTCCAATTCCTTCTGGGTCTTCAGCAGCTGCAGCTTCTTCTTCTTCTTCTTCTTCTTGGTCAACTAGTAATGTTTCTGGTACAAGAAAGAGTTTTGAGAAGGGAAGTTCGTCAGGTGGACAGGAGAAGCAAGTTTTCGAGTTTGAGTATCTGGATGATAAGGTACTGGAAGAGCTTCTTGGGTCAGAAGAGGAGAAGAAAAAACGACAGCAAGACTGACTCTTTTTAATCTTGTTGCTTTCACCCTTCATTTCTAGCTAGGTCATTTTATGACTCAGCGGCCAATTTGCTATATATATCCACAAAGATAATAAGTTTCTAAGGAGAAAAATACGTCCAGATTGATGCCTGGCTCGGTCTGTTGGTTTGCAGAGCAGCAACATTTTGTTTATGAGAATGTTAATTAAATTTGGGCTCTCTAGGGAGTAAATCTTTCTCAACCATTCCATCCTATGTTTCAAATTTGTTTCTTGAGAAAAGAATCACAAACCCTTTTCTTTTATTAGTACTAAAACTATGAAATTTTAGTATAAACTGTAAATTTGTAGTTTCGGGCGCACATATTTCACCATCATTAATGTAGTTACAGAGATTAACATTATCAAATAATTTTTTTGTTACAGTAATAGTAATGATCCTTGTTTTTAGTTAACCAGTAAGGTTTCGTTTCCCAGTTGCTAGGTTGGGATGTTTTGCCAAGATAATATATATAGGTGCAATCTCATTAGAAAGTGATCTCGTGTATATATATATATGTCAGAAAAACATTTTGCTGAGGGGAAAATTTTTTCCACAAGATCATCAAATCACATCATTCAAGCAATGCTTCTAAACTTTTTTGCCTCTAATCTTGAGTTTTTGTTGCAAAAGTTTACTTGAGAAGCTAGCGTTTCATGTAAGTTATTTATAACGGTGCCAAATATATATTCTTCATATATTTCTGCACACAATTATTGTGACGACTCAAGTCCATATCGGGAGTGAGTATGAGAGATTTTGAATGTATATGCCTCAAATATGTTAAATAACTTCAAGTTTAAGTTTGGGATAATAGTTTTGATCCTAGAGGTTATTCTCGACCAACCTACCATTTAGGGCACCACAAAATGGCTCCACTTTCGGGTGAGCTTGGCCCATATAGCCAATGTCTCGGCCATTGATGCTGAGATGACAATCGAATATGTTAGGAATGAGTGAGAGAGATCTGATGTGTTGATAGTATAAGGTAGGAGTTGGAATGAGAATGATCTTCCAATGAAACATCCAATTCTTGTTAATATTTGTTATTTTATTACCTATAGAGACCTATTTTTTATACAACTAGCCAACCAAATATTAAAAAAAAGAAAAGTAAGAATGCTACTATAACTTGTTGGGTGTTCAAGTTGTCCCATATCGGATAGAAAGAGACCAAGTGAGTAAAATATAAATGGAATGGACCCATGTACCCAATGCCTTAAGGTTTTGGGTTACTTTGTGGTGTCCAAGCCCACGAATATGGATCTCACTTGGGCCTCGTTTGTTTTCTCCCGGATTTGCAGGCTACTCCCGGCGCTTTACTTGCTAACAAGTGGTAGCGGAGCCGAACGTTCGGTTGTGATCGATATTGATACGCGACATGGTTTGGCCCGTGGTGGCTGCCCCTACGTGGAGCGAGCTCGAGACTTTAGGTTTAGGCCCAATTGTGGAGTTGTAAGGCGTGACTCTTGAAAACCAAAGAGATTGGCAGGCGCGAGCTCGAGACTTTAGGTTTAGGCCCAATTGTGGAGTTGTAAGGCGTGACTCTTGAAAACCAAAGAGATTGGCAGGCGCGTGAGGATGTAGCAGAAGATGCTTCCGTTGTAGGGGGAGTATGCCTTAGCCCGACGTGGAAGAAACTCACACTTGAGGGGGAGATTGTTGGGTGTTCAAATAATGAGTAACTGTCCCACATCGGATAGAAAGAGACCAAGTGAGTAAAATATAAGTGGAATGGACCCATGTACCCAATGCTTTAAGGTTTTGGGTTACTTTATGGTGTCCAAGCCCACGAGTGTGGATTTTACTTGGACCTCGCTTGTTTTCTCCCCGATTTGCGGGCTACTCCCGACGCTTTACTCCCTAACACAGCTTACCAAACATAGCCTTCAAAAGAGTGTAACAGGAAATTAACATTTGGTGATGAGGAGTTTGAGTTTCCATCTCAAAATATGTGTTATTTTGCTTTTGGGGGTTTACGTGGATATCTGCTTCTGCCAACACTGCCAATCCCAGTGATCGGACTGCATGGCTGCAAATTAAAGCAGATTCTGAATAAAAGCAAATCTCCTATTATTCCGATGAAATGTCCTTGTTCAGGAGAAAGAACATATATATATTCTGAAGAATAGTAAAGATAAGGGAATAAAGACTTAGGAAATTTCGGATCAGATACGAATCACGACCAGTTTTACATTTCGACGACTAAATATTAATTAGCTCTGGTGTACTCCAAGTCAAAATAAATATGCTCCACAGTTAAAAATGAA
Organism: Turnera subulata; assembly: GCA_028386065.3. Classification (NCBI taxonomy): domain Eukaryota; kingdom Viridiplantae; phylum Streptophyta; class Magnoliopsida; order Malpighiales; family Passifloraceae; genus Turnera; species Turnera subulata. The sequence goes on along the minus strand of JAKUCV010006736.1, from coordinate 62,610 downwards.
AAAGCATAGCTACACAGGAATAACGAGAAAAAACGACATAAAGAAAAAGAAAAAAGGAATTTGGCAGTTGTGGAATCAAAATCTCATCTCTCAATATTCTGAATCTTCTCTGCCCAACAACACTTTGGTGCCAAATTGCAGTTCACGCATGTGATCAAGATTAGGATAAGAGAATTATCAAAAAAAAAAAAAATTGGGATAAGAGAGATACAAATCTAGATATGCAATTAATGGCCTAGTGGGGCATTAACAAATTTTAAGCGAAAGAAGAGCATATTTGCTTTAGTTACATCTTCAACAGGTTGAAAAGTATTTTTACTTTGGTTTAAATATGGTCGCTGGCATTGTTTCTTAACGGAAAAAGTGCTCCCTTTTAGAAGGTTCTATTTATTTAATATTTTTTTGAAGGAGAAACAACACTTAGACAGTTTAATTCATCAAAAAAAAAAAACTTAGAAAGTTTAGGTAGAATAAATGGATCGAGAACTAAACCTGCCAAAAAAATTAAACGATCAATCATCAAGATTTTCTTTGTGATAAAAAAATTGATCACAGGGATGAGTAATGAAAGATCAAAAGTTCATTAGATTTGGTACATATTCAGAAATCGAAATATGATAAATTCTCAAAAAAATAATTAGGATTATGTTATATAATATACATGTACCTATAGGTAAGAAACACTATTGGCACTGCAATAATGGCCACTGCACTTGCTAACTAAATCCCCCTCATTCGGCCTAGCCCGGCATTTTTATGCAAGGATTTGCTAACATCAACGAAAGATTCATATTTGGTGCAAGAATCAAAATGCCCATAGAGTGAAGGAAAAAAGAAAAAGAGAAAACAAAATGGGGCTCGCTGTGAAATTGTGTGAATGCGTCAACGCGTTAAAGACCTGGGCTCAATTTCTTCTTCTGTACTTTCCTGGGCTTATTTGAGTTCGGCCCTACTATATAACCCTGGGCTTCTTTATATTTAATTCTTTTTATCAGACTCTTTATATTTATTTTGAGAATCAAAATCACATCTATTTAATCCAAATTGGTGGAAGATCCTGTACAAATAAGGAAATACAAGAGCATACTTAATCCCCGGAATCTACAGAGATTAAGCATGAAAAGTGGTGGAGTCAAACTTTTCTCAAACAGGAAGGATTGTTGGCGATGGGTTGAACATAGGGATGGGCCCTTTTCTGTTAGATCTGGTTGTGTGTTTTTACATTCTCTTAGTCGTCCTATCCCTAACTTTCCATGGATTTGGCTTTTCCCTTGTGCCTCCTAAGGTGGAAATTAAGCTTTTTATGGCTTGTCTTCAAATAAAAGGGCGTGTACCAGTTCTTTGTTACTCGCTATCAACATTTTACAGGTACATGATTCCTCTCTGTCCCTTTCGTAACGATGTCATTGAAACAGCGGAGCGTCTCTATAGACATCCATTGCCCATTCACGTGGAAAATTTGGTGTAAGCTATGTGAATGGTGGGGGGTGTTGAGACTCCTTTATTGCCCACTGGTTTGGGTTGAGCATATTTTCTTTCGAGCCCGATTCTCTCATGGATGACTGTTTTTTTATGTTGTTGTGTGGTCGGTGTGGTTGGCAAGGAACAATCGAGTTTTTAATGGTGTTTCCATTGATATTGGTACTACCTTGTTTCAGCTTATTCTTCACAGGACCTGCACGTGCCAAACATCCAAACTTTCCATATCATATCCAGGTACATGATCTTCAGTCGTGTGGTCTGGTAGTTCCTGCTCCTTAAAATTCATCTAGTCTAGTTGCTTGCTCTGTTGTAATTGTAATAGGGCTTCTGTTGTCTTGATCTTTCTTGTTTTGACCTGTGTAATTATGCTGCCTTGGGGCTTTCCTCTTTATGATTAATGAAGTCGTATCGTTTTACCAAAAAAAACAAAAAAAGAAAAAAAAGCATGAAGAGTTAGGAAAAAAAATGACTTCTCCCAGTGGACAATTTTACAAATGTCCATAACAATACATTCCGGAGGCCTAAGGAGATTTGGGCTCCTTCCATAGGAAATAAATGGTGGCATTCCAAGCAAAACACACAACTATCTTTTTTGAAGATTTTGCATAGCCAAGAGAAATCAGAATGTCAACATCCAACCAATCTATATACACCACATTTCTATAATAAACTAAAGGGATAAAGAGTGGCAACGAATATAAGATCAATCTTGATTCCTCAAGCAGAGAACAAAAGAGGCAGCGAACAATGAGACTTTTTTTAGGTATATGTGCAGGTCAATGTGCTCCCTAAGTACTTTTAACAATAAAATTCCCATAGGCAGACCATTTCCCAGTCAGGAACATCAATTACTGGATGAATAACATTAGAAACTTGTTGCTGAATTTGTATTGATAAAGCTGACATATCAAAGGCTAATCCCATCCATTACCATCCAACACAAAATAAACAGTAGCAACCAGATTCTAGCATTGAAAACCTTCCTTCATAACGGCAAAATGAGCAACAGAAGTAGTCGCATTTCTTTATATTCATTGGGGTCTCTCTCTTATTGGAAACCTTTTCCTATATCCCACACCCCAATTGATCAGCTTAAAACGCAAAATGTGAACGAAGCGATCAATTCTACCTTTACAAGAAATTGAAATTCCTTTCTCATGGATGGGGCAGAAAAACAGTAATTAACCTCACTTAGCTTGTAAAGTATTTTTGAGGATTAGAACGCACCAAACGCTGAAGTTTCAGCATCATCATTATACGTAAACCTCTTGATCATATCCTAGTGTGATATATTGACATATCCGTGGTTGTCAAAAATGTTTTGTTTCGTTTTATAATGTTAGTCGTGGTTCAGTTGCATTAGGCTTCGGTTTTCTCTTCTCACTTCTTTCCAGAGAGTTCTCGTTCATAATATGGAGGCGGACAGTCTCCACAAGTAATAGAAATGCCATCTAGAACAACATAAATTGCTCCTGCAATTTGAAAGACTATGAGTTTCCGTGGAGTAAAATTAAAATACTAAAATCACCAAATCTAGGAGCGCACAGACGTTCTAAAATAGTATTCAAACTAGCCAAGTTGAACTGTCCTTTATGCTTAAACTTGATCAATTCTAAACATATATGTTTTTCTTTCTTTCCCTCTTTCTTCTTTTTTCTCTCCAAGTCTCTTCCTGTCTGTGATTATGCAGCTGCAAGTGATGATTTATATAAAAGAAAAAATCCGTGAGGGTATTTCCCAATGTATATATCTTTGATTTGGATTGGATATATTAATGCCACACCTTGTGTGGGCCAAATGGCTTACATTACATGTAGATTAATAAATTTTTTCGGATAAGAACTAATTACTACTAGAAATAAACAATTCCCACCTCGTAAATAAAGCACGTACACCACCTAGGCCTCATGCCACGAAGCGATCAACATCAGATTATTTGTTTTAGTTTGGTCGAAAAAAAATCATCAACTTATGAATTAGTTTATTAGCCTCGCTTGCTTCTCTTGTCCTCTTGCTCAAGCAACTCCTCCAGCAACTTATCATCCAAATACTCGAACTCGAAAACTTGCCTTGATGACGAAGAGGAGGAAGACCCAGCGCACCCAGAAGAGAAAGGCGCTGCAGTGGAACTAGAGGCAGAGCTACTACCACTTCTTCCAAAGCTAGGATACTCATCAGGAAAGTTAAGAACGGCAAGATGGCCTCTCATTGCATAAGCTGCTCGATCATAGGCTCTTGCTGCCTCCTCCGCGGTGTTAAATGTCCCCAGCCACACCCTGGCACCTTGCCTGGCGGAGTCCCGTATCTCCGCCGCATATTTCCCCCACGGCCGCCTCCGGACGCCCCTGTACTTAACCTCTCCTCCTGCTTCGTTGCTCCTTGTCTTATCCTCGTCCATGATGATCAACAGTAGCTAGCTAGCTGTGTATGTATGGCCTTTTGGGTTTGCAGCTGTTTGTATTTTTTGCATGGCTAATGTCTACCTGGCAACAGAATATATATATGGGAGGAAAAGGTCAGCTGGTCAATATCTGGGTTTGGCCGGATTTGAAACTCAACATCGTTTGTCCATGTGGAGAATCTACTGGATGAGAATTGTTTGGGCAAATTTGTCAGGCAGGTCCTACGTGTGCAGTTTTGGTCCAGTGTATCTGGATGGTCAAGGTGGTGGCTTTGGTGTTTTAGAGGGCACCCCTTTTGTTGGTCTCTTCACTTCTGCTCTGAATATTCTCGTCACTTTTTAGATCACTAAGTTCTCATTTATTCGACAAATTAAGCCTGGCCAGGGAAAATCCATGGCCTTGGCCCGGGGTACTGGTAAGCACATTCGTCTATTATTGGTGATGTCATAGTTGATGTCATCTGTGGTGTTTTTCTTATGTTTAATTAATTGGCATTTCATGGTTTAATTCGACTCGAATGTCTAGAAAAATTCTATTTGATCATTGGGTGCTTTAGTTGACTAGCTCTAGAACCAAAAATAATTCAAGGTCTTCCGTTCATATAAGGTGAAAATACTGGCGATTCTGAGGGCCATATCATACTCTCTTATCAATATTTGACATAAGCAGAGAAAATGTGTTGTTTATATCAATACCTTGGAATAGTTCTATAAAAATAACCCAATGCTATACCCTGGAATATCCTTCAAGACACCACATATATCCAGAAAATAAAACTTTTTGCATGTATTTCTATCTGTAGAGATTCAATAGGAGGAATGCCAATACCATGCCATCTGAGCATACCCACTGCCCACTATTGAATTGTAACACATCCATGCGTATGATACACAAGAAACGTGCAATTGAAGATGCGTACATGACCATAATATCACAGGACAGGACTTCGTGTGTTGCTTTGTTTAATGACTAGCTAGTTTTGTTACTATAAAAAAGCCCAAAAAAAAATTGTACCATAGATAAGCTAAAATCCACCAGTGACGTCCTCGTGTGTTGAGACTTGAGGTCATATTTGCTTACATCAGAATAATTACTATAAAAGCCTACCTATATTGGTTCTTCCCCTTCCTCTTTTGAGGTTCAATTTCATTGGTCACTAATAAGCAACCGAAAAGGACTGCTAACTTCAATGACATATCGAATATAGTGCTTTCTTTATCCAAATAATGAGAGTGTTAACAGACAAGACAATGCTGGTCCAGAAACTAGCTAGTATACAATGGTCCAGGGACATAATCTAGCTTGTGGTTAACATAAATTCGGTGTACGGAAGGTAACCCATGTAGTCAATAATCCATAATGCTGTGGGTTCCATGAGGAAGGCTGTTTTATTTGGTTCATGAATTGATCGTGAAGCTGAAAGCTTTTTGTGACGCAAAGAATCTTCAAATTTATTACATAAGGCGGATGATCTCCATGTAATGGAAATAAAGGTTTAGAGTTTTGCATTGAAAAAAAGAAGTTACTATTATACACTAACTTAATTTTTGGGCTAATGAACATTGCAATCGCTGGCTGCTAATTAATTTTCGTATGAGGTAACATGACAATTAATGTAACTGGTTTTTTATCCATTGCATTTGGACACTCAAAATTATTCGATGCAGACGGAATTTGTCAAGCTTCGATCTTGATGCGATTGCATAGAGTCTACAGGCAATTCACACATAGATTAAGGGACGTTATATATGTGTTTCTTCTTTTAATAGAGAATAAGGTTGCTTGCTTGGACGCTTTCCAGTCTTTGTGTGGATTGTACAGATACAATTTATCATAAGTAATTTAATCATTAATAACATTATTTATCTGTATCTTTTTCTGCATCTTCTTTTCAGTATAGAAAAAGAAGCTTTAGTTTCTGTGATTCGATCTCTTGCTTGCTTGGACCAACAATGCTGCGGAACAAACGAAGCGGGAGGACAATACATATATGGCATATCAATAAGAAAAAACCGGTGTCGCTAAGATTATATTCTATTCCCTTTAGTCCCGTTTCAATAATATAAGTCTATAAGTTTATATTCTATCCAAAAAAGGCTTAATTAGTTTAGTTGACCAATAATATTTGTCCAAGTATAAGAACCAAAAGAGTAACTAATATTCAGTTGCCCACAATATGCCAATTTTATATATATAGAAACTCTACATTCTAAGGCCAAAGGAAAAAGCATCTTAAGAGGGAAGGCAATACTAATTGTAGAAAGTGGGTGTTGAAGAATTAGATGCACCATAAAACAATGTGCAAATTAAAAATTAGACTACAGAAAGATACATCATCAAGTTATTGAGTGAGTAGGCCCAATCCAACCCCTGACAAGGCTGAATATCATTGTTCTGTTTCTGTCTAAACCTGGTTGGTTTGCAGATTGGTATTCTTGTACTTAAATCTTTTAACAGGAGGTTTTTCATTTGCCTTCTTGCGTGTACGTATATATTAATTCCCTTTAATTTAATAATATATCTCCAAACCAGCCGAAAGTTCACCATCACCAGAGCCAAATTGGGCTTTGCTTGGACCAACAAATTGCTATAATAAAACAATAATACATAATCCAGAAGACAAAACCCGCTAGATATCTACTTTGACAAGATTGCATGATTCCATTCCTTTTTGTCCCATTTCTACCATATCTAACCTCTATTTTGACCAGTAATATTTGGCCAACTATAAGAACAAAAAGAGTATTCATATTCAGATCTTCAGTTGCCTATCGTGCCAATTAAATAAAACACCACAACCACAACATTCTAAAAGTGGCAAGGAAGAAACTTCTTAGCAGGAATGCATCATTTTCCATTTTGTAGAAAGTAGGTGTTGAAGAATTTGATGCACTGTGGAGACAGCACTGTCTAGCTGCTAACTAGGCCCAATCCAACTTCTCAAGTGGGCTAAACTAAACAAATTTCGTATCTGTTTAAATCTGATTGGTTTGCAAATTTCTACTTCCGGTTTGTCTGGATGCATTTCGTTTCCCTATCTTCTAACAGCATCCCCAAAACCCTGTCCTCTTGAGCCTCTCAAGTGCTTAAGAATGCAAAGATCCAAACATTGTGAAATTTGTATGGAAAATCTAGCTGATGTGAGTCTTGCCAAGCAAAGATTCTCCATAAAGAAATAATTGAGAGCATCTTAATGTGCTTATGATCAGTGGAACTATTTCAACTGGCCCGACATTTTCTTTACTTTGATTTAAATTTAACGACACTGCAACACATATTTCTTATATATGTATGTCAATCCAAAAAAAATTATTTTAAAAAAGAATTAATAAAAACAGACGACGATGGATTCTAGTGGACATAAATAGCTAAGGGATTAGATTCCTATAGACCTTAGGAATCTTCAGCCTACCCCTACACCACCGCCAATACGTTACTTCTTTTTCCAAATTTTTAATATTTTCTCTTCAAACTGTGTTGTCTCTAGCGAAACAGAAAAATAAATATATAGCACATAGATCCATTGACCGTCTTTCTATTTAGTTCTACTTATCAATATTTTTCTACGCTGAAAAAAATATCAAACTGTCAATTTTTACTTAAATCTGACATAGGATAAATTGACCAAAATCGACAAACATAAGTGCTTAATTGACCGGATTAATAACATAGGTTAATTGAAACGCATGCCCTAAACTGACCAGCCATAAAACACTCAATTGAGAGTTTTGCCTTTTCTATTCATTCAATGTTATCCGAGAACAATATCTGAAAACAACGGAAAACTGGTATCGTCCTTAGGCTAGAAACACTGCAAACTACGTAATATCCATATAAAAAAATTGTTAAGAAAGAGAAGAAAATCATTGACTCGATGAAAATTACAAGAGGAGAGTATAGTGGCTGAAATTTATAGTACATTTTTTAAACGTTTTATATGAGCTTAATTTTATGTTTGACTTCTTAAAAATTCGTTACTTTTCACATTGAATAAGTTTAGGTAGCCTATAGCTACCTGTCTGCCAATTTTTTTTTTGACATATCATCTGCCATGCTACGCACTAACAGCACAAATGTATTCGCAGGAAAGTTTCAAACATAAACATTTTGTTTGATGTGTGTCACGTTGGGTTCACACATCAGACAAGTCAAAACCTGCCTTGGGGGATTAATTAATTATATTAGTTGCTCGATTAACAGCAAGCCAAAAGACATAATGACTAATCTTAAAACGTAGTAAACCTTTTCGGTGAAAGAATCAAGATGCCTCCTTCACCCGATTGCCATGACCAACTATATAGTAGTATGTACCTAAGATCCTCCCTCAGTTTGAGTACACTTTACTTGTTGGGTCATTTTTTCTTTGTGATTGAAAAAGAAAAGAGCAAAAAAAATAAAATAAGCAATGAAGAAGAAGAGATTGATTGGTAAAGCTGAATATTTGCATGGACGGCTTTCACCGCACGTGAGCCCACATGGAAATCCGACGCCTGGCCCGTAAACTGTGACCCCCGAAAGTAGAAAGTGTAGAAGTACCAGAATACCAGTGTACCGCAAATCTGGATTTGACCGACTTTTGGCAGCCACGTGACCACAAACCCTGTAAAATGCCGATGGCCCACGTGACTTGACACGTCGGATGTTTGCCCGAGTCATTCCACGTGTAGATGGGACGTCGTTCACCTGGCTCACATGTAATTGTAAGCTACTAATTTTTCTTTTTGGAGTCCATATGTAATTTCTAAACATGACTTTGGCCACAAATGTGTATGAGCAAGATATTTTGTGCTAAAGATTATTAGCAAATGATTCTTGAATTCTAGACTTTGAACCACATTGATCCGGCCTAGTTCTATAGTGTGTTACTAGCAATGTGTCTCTCGTTAAAAAAAACAATAACAGGATCAATTAATTCCACTTTCTTTCTAGCTAGTTCTCAAAATTTTCACTTTCTGTCCGTGTGGGCTGAAATAAAGATGGTTATATCTATATGATTCAGGAGGGTACCAGTAATGAATATGTGGATATGAATATGAATTGGACTTCCCTTTTCAATCTTATGCCTAAAGTGACGGAGAGAAATTCTAATTAAGTATATAAACGGTAAAAAGTTAAATTACCAAATAACACATGCTTCTAATATAGTTCGAAACATTAAATTGATTTCCAACATGGAAATTTTTGGGTTTAAAATTAGACCTGTTCCACATCCGGGACTATTTCAAGTTTCAAGTCAACGAACTTGACTTGCAGACCAAGTTAGACCAGAGCACCCAGAGATTGATAGGACCCAGTAGGACAGGGTAGATTGGAAAATTTTGTAAATGAGCACCCCAATGAGAAGTGACATAAGGATGATACACCAATATTGACCGGTAAAACTCTTCTGATTTTCTTGAAGTTCGTGGCTATCATAGAGTTATCAGTGACGTTATTAAGAAATTAATTTTTGGCTTGCAAAGGACAATATGGAGTCAAATCAATCACCAGGATTGTTTAGCCCCACTAAAACTTGTTCAAGTCCCTGATTCTAAAAAATTCAAATACTAATCAAGTCTTAAATGATCTTCAATATAAAGAATTTGAAGCTACTTAGAAGATTGGTGAACTTATCACAAAAGAATTTTTTAGAGAACGACTGTGATCAACACTGTTTGTATAAAGCAAAAGCTACGATTTGGACTGCAAAACTTGGGGCGCTCATTAAAGTTATAGAATTCTTCAAAGAGAAGATTTGTTTGGTTAATTTCCAGAGTTAAAATTCTATACGGGCATATGATCATTGGCAAAACGACTGATGTTGTTGTCCCGATACAATCTGTGTGACTCTTTATTCTAAAAAATAAAATATGATGGTTTATCAAAAACAAAACTTGTTCTATTAGATTGTGAGCTGTTATTTGCATTATTCTTTTTTTCATTTTGAAAATACTCCTAATTGTTGGGTTTTTGGGTTTCCCTCCTATGTGAAAAATAGCCCAATATGGATTGGTCCATCTTTAGAATCCACTATATTTGGTACATATATTATACTAACTCTGAAAATAATAATAAGTTTTCAGAGAAAGCACTATAGATAAGAAGTTTTTCGTTATCAGAGAAAGTTCAGGTTTTGCGGTAACTTTTTTCTATTCTGCCCAGTTTTGTTCAAAGCCACGTTCCCGTTTCGTTAACCGTTGGATCAAGCTGAAATTTTGTAAGGAGGTTCCAGACACGTTCAGCTAAAATCTGAACGGTAGAGATCGAATTTGGAGTTGTGGAGTTGTTACTTTGGGAGGTCGAAATTCAGCTGCACCTTTTGGTGAATTTCTCTGTAACTCTTCTTGTTCTTTGTTGTAGTGTTGTTATCTACACTCTCTTATTTGGTGGTGCTATTAATACCTTTTGGAGGGAGATTTTGTAAGATACTTCTGATATAGTGGAGTTGATTTGATGGACCTTGGGTCCTGTGATTTTTACTCTTCGATTTGAAGGGGCTTTCCACGTAAAAATTTGGTGTCTCTTGTGGTTGTTGATTTGTCTGCTCGCTGATTCTATTTTGCTGGTATTTGCTTGCTTCTAAGATATTCAGTTGATAGGGAAGTTTCATTGGGTAATTTGATATCTATTTTCGCTGCGTGTACTGTTATCCGCTTTACTTCCCAACATCTGGTAGCAGAGCTTTGGTTGTCAGCTGTATAACTGAATATGGAGGCTAATGTTAGCAAGATGGTATGTTTGAATGGAGCTAATTATCACAAGTGGAAAGGTAAGATGAGAGATCTTTTGTTTGTGAAAAAGATGCATCTGCCAGTGTTTGGTTCGAAGAAACTTGATTCTATGTCTGACGAGGATTGGGAGTTTGAGCACCAACAGGTTTGCAGCTATATTCGGCAATGGGTAGAAGACAATGTTATGAATCACATTGTTAATGAGACACATGCTAGAAGTTTGTGGGATAAGCTGGAGACATTGTATGCTTCAAAGACTGGCAACAACAAGTTGTTCTTGTTGAAGCAGTTGATGAATTTGAGATACAAGGAAGGTGGCTCTATTTTAGATCATGTGAATGATTTTCAGGGTATCCTTGATCAGTTAATTGGAATGGGAGTTAAGTTTGACGAAGAGATACAAGGACTTTGGTTATTGAACACTTTGCCAGATTCTTGGGAAACTCTTCGTATTTCTTTGGCCAATTTTGCTCCTAATGGTGTTGTGACAATGGAGTATGTTAAAAGTGGTGCACTTTATTTTGTGACTTTTATTGATGACCATTCAAGGAAGCTCTGGGTTTATACTTTGAAGACCAAAGATCAGGTATTTGATAAATTCAGAGAATTTCAGGCCTTGGTTGAAAGACAGACAAGCAAGAAGATCAAATGCATTCGTACTGACAATGGTGGTGAGTACTGTGGTCCATTTGACAGTTATTGCAGGGAGCAAGGTATTAGACATCAGAAAACTCCTCCAAAAACTCCTCAGTTGAATGGTCTAGCTGAAAGGATGAACAGGACATTGATTGAGAGACTCAGATGTTTGCTTGCAGAAGCAAAACTGCCAAGATCCTTTTGGGCTGAAGCACTCAACACAGTGACATATGTTGTCAATTTATCTCCTGCTGTCGCATTGGATGGTGACCGAGATGGATGTAAAGACAGCTTTCTTCATGGTGATTTGGAAGAAGAATTATACATGGAGCAGCCAGAAGGATTCAAAGTCAAAGGTAAAGAGAATTTTGTTTGCAGGTTGAGGAAGAGTCTATATGGCTTGAAGCAAGCTCCCAGGCAATGGTACAGAAAATTTGATTCTGTTATGAAAGAGCAAGGTTTCAAGAAGACCTCTTCTGATCATTGTGTTTTTGTGCAAAAATTCTCTGATGATGATTTTGTTATTTTGCTGCTCTATGTTGATGATATACTTATTGTTGGTAAGAATGCTTCTCGAATTAACAAGTTGAAACAAGAGTTAAGCAAGTCTTTTGCCATGAAAGACTTAGGACCAGCAAAGCAGATTCTTGGGATAAGGATTATTCGTGATAGAGCAGCAAGGAAGTTATGGCTATCACAACAAAGCTACATTGAAAAGGTGGTCCAAAGATTCAAAATGGATAAAGCAAAAGTGGTAGGTACACTCCTTGGTGTACATCTTAAGTTGAGTAAGAAGCAGTGTCCTTCTAGTGAGCAAGAGAAGGACGATATGTCACGGATTCCTTATTCATCTGCAGTAGGCAGTTTGATGTATGTAATGGTTTGCACAAGACCTGATATTGCTCATGTAGTTGGTACAGTTAGTAGATTTCTTTCTAATCCAGGGAGAGAGCATTGGAATGCTGTGAAGTGGATTATGCGGTATCTTTGTGGTACTTCTAATCTTAGTCTTTGTTTTGGAACAGGGAAGCCTACTTTAATGGGTTACACTGATTCTGATATGGCTGGAGATTTAGATACTAGAAAATCTACTTCAAGTTATCTGATTACCTTTGCATGGAGAGCAGTTACTTGGCAATCTAGATTGTAGAAGTGTATTGCTTTGTCTACTACTGAAGCAGAATTTATAGCATCCGTTGAAGCAAGTAAAGAGATGCTATGGATGAAGAGGTTTGTGCAAGAGCTTGGTTTTACACAATAGAGATATTTGTTGCATTGTGACAGTCAGAGTGCCATTCATCTTAGTAAAAACTCTACTTTTCATGGAAGGTCTAAACATATTGATGTTAGATGTCATTGGATTAGACATGTTTTGGATTCTAAGCTACTTAAGCTTGAGAAGATACATACAGATGATAATGGTGCTGATATGATGACAAAAGCTCTGCCAAAGAAGAAGTTTGAAGATTGTTGTTCAGTCGCTGGGATGGCGATTTCCTCCACCTAGTCGGGAAGGGGGAGAATTGTTAGGTTTTTGGGTTTCCCTCCTATGTGGAAAATAGCCCAATATGGATTGGTCCATCTTTAGAACCCACTATACTTGGTATATATATTATACTAACTCTGAAAATAATAATAATTTTTCAGAAAAAAGTACTATAGATAAGAAGTTTTTCGTTATCAGAGAAAGTTCAGGTTTTGCGGCAACTTTTTTCTATTCTGCCCAGCTTTGTTCAAAGCCATGTTCCCGTTTTGTTAACCGTTGGATCAAGTTGAAATTTTGTAAGGAGGTTTCAGACACGTTTAGCTAAAATCTGAACGGTAGAGATCGAATTTGGAGTTGTGGAGTTGTTACTTTGGGAGGTCAAAATTCAGCTGCAGCTTTTGGTGAATTTCTCTGTAACTCTTCTTGTTCTTTGTTGTAGTGTTGTTATCTACACTCTCTTATTTGGTGGTGCTATTAGTACCTTTTGGAGGGAGGTTTTGTAAGATACTTCTGATATAGTGGAGTTGATTTGATGGACCTTGGGTCCCGTGGTTTTTACTCTTCGATTTGAAGGGGCTTTCCACGTAAAAATTTGGTGTCTCTTGTGGTTGTTGATTTGTCTGCTCGCTGATTCTATTTTGCTGGTATTTGCTTGCTTCTAAGATATTCAGTTGATAGGGAAGTTTCATTGGGTAATTTGATATCTATTTCCGCTGCGTATACTGTTATCGCGATAGTTATTGCCCACTTGTTAGCAAGTAAAGCGCCGGGAGTAGCCCGCAAATCAGGGAGAAAACAAGCAAGGTCCAAGTGAGATCCACACTCGTAGGCTTGGACACCATAAAGTAACCCAAAACCTTAAGGCATTGGGTACATGGGTCCATTCCACTTATATTTTACTCACTTGGTCTCTTTCTATCCGATGTGGGACAATTACTCATACTTGAACACCCAACAATCTCCCCCTCAAGTGTGAGTTTCTTCCACATCGGGCTGCGACATCCTCAAGAGCCCGCTTCACAACACCAAACCCGTGTACAAAGGAGCACGCGCCTGCCAATCTCTTTGGTTTTCAAGAGTTACGCCTTACAACTCCACAACTAGCCGGGGCAGCAACCACAGGGCAAACCATGTCGCGTATCAATATCGATCACAGCCGAACCTGGCTCCGCTACCACTTGTTAGCAAGTAAAGCGCCGGGAGTAGCCCGCAAATTAGGGAGAAAACAAGCAAGGTCCAAGTGAGATACACACTCGTAGGCTTGGACACCACAAAGTAACCCAAAACCTTAAGGCATTGGGTACATGGGTCCATTCCACTTATATTTTACTTACTTGGTCTCTTTCTATCCGATGTGGGACGATTATTCATACTTGAACACCCAACACTAATAGGTCATGCATAGACCGATCGAGAGGCATGAATTGTACGTGTGGCTAGCTAGACACAACTCATGCTTCGTTTTAATTTGTTTCTTCTTTGATTGATATGCCAGTAAAAACTAATATCTCTGATGTACGCAACAACATAGCAAACCCAAAGTGACATCTTATGAAAACATTTCATGTGGAATAAAGAATTTTTTTAGAAGATGTGGAATAAAGACTTATTTGATCTCAACTTCATGTTGTTTTTTCTGCTGAATAGAAAGTGATCACAGAACCAAAAATGGTTATTAATTATGCAAGTTAACAAGAAACAAATTAAGAGGCCGAGATTGAAACGGAGGCCATTAATTAATTACAACAGTTCTTATGCCACTCCTATCTACCATCAAGCATAAATACTCAAATCTTCCCGTTTGTCAAGACAAATATTCTTTTCTTAGTAGCAAGCAAAGGTCATTTAACTTTCTTTCTTTTTCTACCAAACGTTCAGAATGAGAAAGTTTTGCACGGTTTACAAAAATGAAGAAAATTGTGCAGAAAAGTGGAGGTTTATTTGGCACAGGCTACAAGTTTTGACTCCAGAGTGCAAACTTTTTGAAAGTGCCTATACATAATACAGTAGTACTACTTTGCAGCTTATCTTTCTGTTCCTTTGTCAACATGTAGGCTGTGTAGGTTGGGATTGTGTCGGTCCTCCTACTCTATATACGATTTCTTCACACACGTATTTGACTTTCCTGAGTGACATTCATATAATCCTCTTTGACTAAACCCTTCATTTGTGGGACCCACTTGGAAAAATTTCCTTCCAAATCAATGTGCAGTGTGGTGTGCATTATGGATATTACGTCTAGAAGGTTTCAAATTAGGGAAGAGGGAGAGAAAGGTTTGTTTTTATTATAAGATGTTAAAAAATGCAAAACAAAAAAGTTTCTTTTTACAAAAGAAAGAAAAGAAAATGCAAAAGTTAGATGCATGTCTACATTGCAATTCTGAGTCAATATAAGGGAAGCAATGTATATGGTGGCCTGCATGTGGCTGTCGGGACATTTTTTTGCTATATGATTTGATGATTATTGAGAATGGATTTGTAGTGTGTGGAAAGTCAAGGCCTTGAATCATTTCTATGCGAAGTCGCATCATACATAATATACCCACGAGTTTAAGTAATTTGAATATACAGTGTGCGCTAGGTTCCCTTTCGTTAGTTTAATTTTGAATCGATATAATGATGTCAATTTATTTGTTGGGCCATCACTGCAGCATGATTGAGAATTCACTAGAGGATAAAATGCATTAATCAGAGTAATTTAAGTACTGCTATGATCTCCTTGTCCACCTCAATATATACTAGTATCTTCTAAATGATGCATACAATCAAGGTTTAGGTATCAAAGCCTACAGCTGCTACAGCATATACCGGTTTTTACGAGTAATTTGGGGAGAACACAGTGTGGGTTGATTTTGCATAAAAAAAAATATTTTGACTATTGATCAAGAACCGTCTTTTAATTTAAAAGACAATATATATAGTTGACAGCTACATATGCTATTGGTTGTCTTGGTTTGGTTCCCATTTGTATCGATAAAAATGTGAAGCCTCACAGATGATGTTATTGTGGGCACCCGTCCCTGAGAGGCTGAGACTAACTATATGTTATAGTAATTCTAAAACACTCCATTTTTTTATAGCAGTGTACACACTACTGCAGTCACTGGAAAACTAAAAATTAATACAATAATCGAGGCACTTTCTCATGGGAACAAGAAAGAAAATTCACCAACTACGCCCTCTTAGCTCAGACTTTCTGTCCTTGGAAAAAAAAAAAAGAAGAATTGTTTAAAAAAGAGTACAGTTTCATTGAATTTCAAGGCTTACATGTCCCTGTTTAACACCTCCCCTCATTTATACCACCTGGACTATCTCTCTCCTGTCTCTCTGCTTCTCCATGTTCCTGCATCTTTCATGACACCACACCTGTCTCTTTTCAAATCTTTCTTCATAACTATCCAAGGCCCTTTTCTTTTCCATTGATAAGTTTCATGCAACTTCCTGAATTCCATCTGGTAGTTTCCTAGTAACTTGCATGTCTTCTACTACTCAAGATCCAATACAGTTGTGAAAACATTTCCATGGATCTTGTAGGCAGAAGCTACAGCTCTCATTCTCTTCCACCAATCTCCAGTCCTGGGAGTTCAATCTTTGGAGCTCATCCGCATTCTTCTGGTACAAGTTTCCCGATTATAGCTGTAGCTATAATAGGCATTTTGGCCACAGCATTCTTGTTGGTGGGCTACTACGTCTTTGTCATCAAATGCTGCCTTAGTTGGCATCGGATTGATCTGCTACGGCGATTCTCTTTGTCAAGAAGCGGCAATCACGAAGACCCTTTAATGCCTTACTCTCGAGCAGCGGAGAACCGTGGTCTTGACGAGGCAGTGATAAGGTCAATCCCAATATTTCAATTCAAGAGAGCAGGAAACAGCAATGGTGAGTTTGGAGAGAGGAGCATTTCCGAGTGTGCAGTTTGCTTGAATGAGTTCCAAGAAGATGAGAGGCTAAGGGTGATGCCAAATTGTGGCCATGTTTTCCATATAGATTGCATTGATGTTTGGCTTCAAAGCAATGATAATTGCCCTCTCTGCAGAATCAGCATTTCAAGCATCTCAAGGTACCCAATGGATCACATTATTGCTCCCAGCTCCACCCCTCAAGATCCAAATCCTTACAGTGAAAGCCTCATGGGTGGGGATGAAGATTATGTTGTGATTGAGTTGGGTAACCAAGACTCCACAGATCAGACATTGCTTGCAGCGCAGGAAAAGTTGAGCACAGGGGAATTATCATCAGCTCGTTCCATTAGCCCTTCCCCCAGGAAGTTAGAGCAGAGAGTTGGCCACAAGAAAGCAAGGAAGTTCAATAAGGTTACAAGCATGGGTGATGAATGTATTGACACAAGAGGCAAAGATGATCAGTTTGGGATTCAACCCATAAGGAGGTCTTTCTCTATGGACTCATCAGCAGATCGGCAGCTTTATTTGTCAGTTCAAGAGATTGTTCAACAGCGCAGACTAGTCAGTGAGGTCAGTCCTATTGATGGTTGTAGCAGTAGAGCCAGAAGAAATTTCTTCTCCTTTGGACATGGCAGGGGATCCAGAAGTTCAGCCATACTACCTGTCTATTTGGAGCCATAAAGTTTTAGATTGATTCTTTTTTGTTTATGGTTTTTTTTTTTTTCTCTCTTGTTAGAGATATAGGGATGTTATATGTGTTTAAAAAGCATAGGATTTTTGTGACATAAAACTATTCAATTGAAATCCCAGATTCTTATTTCATTTGATTCTTGGATTCTTGCAATCGACTGGGCCAGTTGTGTTCTATATAATTGAACAACCATGATTATGAGTATCATTGCCTAAACTAAAGCTCTCTTACATTATAAATCGTACATGTCTACCTATTTTTATTCTTCTTGGATTTGATTACTCCTAAAGCGTGAACAGCTTTTGGTTGGTATATTTTGTTCTAGGCTCAAACCATAAGTGATTGGATTGTCACAAGTGTTTGTATGAAATCATAAAGAAGTTAAGAATCTCTTGTCACAGAGCTGACAGGGAACTCCCTACCAGAATCGAAAGGATAATTGGCCCAACGAAAGGTCCCCTAGCATTGATTTAGGAAGTAAAGGGGTCCCCTTCGATTGAGAGAATCATACACTTCGTGTGAATAACGCTATTGTCCATACTTTAAAACAAAATAATAATGAATGCTGCTATTCAATATTGGAGGGAAAAATTACAAACGACCAAAAAGAGCAAAAAAGGAAAAGAGAAAACAAATATTATAGAATTGGAAAGATCCCTTTCCATTGATAAGGAGGCACAGAAGGGTCCTTTTCATGGAAGATAATCATGGAAGCTGCCATGCCACCAACTTCTTGCATCAATAATGCTAATTTTGGTTGAAGAGGGAAGGTGTATGCGGTTTGGTCGTGGTTGGTCATGGTTCTTGTTCCTTAACTACCCTTATTTCCAACCTGTATGAATCACCCACTTACACACATCAATCAACTTTATCAATAATGTTACCTCTTACAAGTTCAAACCATGGTTGTTTGAAGGTGAATATAAGTCTAAGTTACAGCAAATAATAACACAAATAAAATATATGGTTATTGAAACTGGCGATGAACAGGACTTCTAGCTGGGTTCGGTTTTTTAATCATACTCCAGGCAAAACTCTTCTCGCTCTAATTGATTTAAAAAAAACACAATGGTTCTTGTTTTCTTTCTTCAGTTGCAATGTATTTATATCTTGCATATTCAATTTATTATTTTAGACTTAACTCTCTGCCATGGTCCCCTGAAAGACCAAAGATGCTTCATCAATGTCGAAGCAATTGAATATAAATGATTTCCAAAACCAAGCAAATCGATGAAATAGAACCTTCATTGTTTTTTTTTTTTTCTGCTCAAGGCAATAAATTTTTTTAGGATTGACCACTTGAAATTTAACAGTTCAAAATCTCGTCAAGGACCAAATATTCTTTTTTTTTAGAAGGAATGGTGCACTTGCATTGAAGCGATAGCATAAAAGATTAAACTATAATCTGGGCAAGAAACTAAATCCCGCCAACACATCATGGACTCATGGACGACATTTTTAAGCCATGATTTTCCGTATCAATTCGGATATGTTAGCAAGGAATTACAGATAAACCCATATGGGTTGTGAGTTGGAAAATCAGAAGTCCATTCCTCCAACCAAGGGACAATGAGGATGCAGCAACTTCAAGACATCAAAATATATATCATGATCATCCATGTCTTGCTGGTTGCAGAAGAAGAGTGCACAATATATATTTTATTGGAAAGAGTCATGTATTGGTTTCCAATTTCTTTGACAGTCTTATTACAACCCCCATATCTACAGTTTGTTGTTTGTTCTGGTACAACCACTGAGAAGAAATTAGTACAATATCAGTATTGAGAGGCTCTATTTGATGCTCCTATGACCACAAAAAACTCGAAATCAGCCATGTGCTTTCATGTATGGGCAAAGATAAGAAAATTTGTGACACACTTCGGCGTCCCGTGGGATGTTGGGTTTCAACTGTTGGGGAAATATATTGATTTGTTTTCTTTGCCTCTTAATATTTCTTCCACATTTCTCCTGTGTTTCCTAAACTTTGCGATATTTATAGCAGCATTTTTTTCATGTTTTTTTCTTTCCAGAATTTTTATGTGGCAGCAGTGATTTTATTCTGTGTAAAAAAAAAAAAGGAGAAAAACACATGTTACCACTCTCATCATCTTTCTGTTTATCTGGGCTAAGGTGCTATTGAGCCCGATTATTAATTCGTTCATCGTCAAGGCCTGTAATAAGTAACCTATTAACTGTATAGGCTTAAGTCCGCTAGAGATAAAGAGACAAGGTCACAAGAGAACGTTCGGGCTCGGTGGGTCTTGGTCATGGGTGACCATATTGGGGATGAGAAAGGGGATGACAAATTCGGGACAAATGCAAATTACCCTCTCCGGTCTCCACCTTGTATAAAAAATAAACCCGTACCTCAACCAAAAAAAAACAGCATTTTAATACATCAGGTTTATTATTCTAAGTTTTTAATACCGGTTCATTATCTTTCTGGTGAATAATTTTCAGTATATTTGGGACTCAAACAGGTTATGAAAAGAATGAGAGTGAAATATGAAATATCATTCAAATTAATGACCCGTTAGTGTATAGGATTGTAACTTGAAACAAGTTCTTACTTCTTAGGCCCGGGAAACTAAGTATTGCTGACTAGATTGGCTGATATACTAGGACTTTCTCTCCTAAACTCCTATCCCAACGTTCATATTGTCTTTTCCCTTTGTGAGGTGTCTATTATATCTGCGCTGGGTTTATCATTTGAAGTACCGAGTCGTGCACGTTTCTAATAAGTTCCTAAGAAATGAACAAATATCTACGACTACGGGTAATAATAAGATTAGTAGGACAACCGGTGATGGTATTTCCTTAATACCTCATGGCTTTTGTGTACACACAATTGTTTTGAGAAGAAGATTCATGTAAATTTATTTGCCGAACACTGGATGCAATGACTCGCACAATACAGATCATTAGGTTTTACACTTTTTACGACAACAAATCAAAATATACTGAGGATCTGGAATCAAGGGTTGGAGTGTGACCAAGTGAGATTGAATGTTGGCAGAAATAAGTAGTGAATCATTAGAGTATTGCACCCCATACTCCGTAGAACATTTTTTTGGGCAATGGATAATATCATAGCACATACTGATGTGTCAAGCTTATTCTTACAAATCCAAAAAACTTGTCCCCTTGCTTCGCATATATAGAAACATAAATGATAAAACAAAAAAAATATTTTTATAAATTGAACAAACAAAATTATTTAAGTTAATGTTTTATTTTTAGAATTAAAGTAGAAGGAAAGCTTGAGTCATGAATTGAGAGTTCTACTTCTCTGCCATTTTCAGCCCACTTCATAATCCTTCAAGCACGCAAGGAAGCAGTATTCGGATACCCAGAAAGAAACAAAGACAACCATGAAGATAATGGTAGCCATAAAGCGAGTCGTCGATTATGCCGTTAAGATCAGAGTTAAGCCCGACAAGGTAAAAAAGTAACCAAAAATTCATCAACAATCAAGAGAACCCAGTTCTTTTAAAACCTTAGTGGGTGTTTTCTAATCTTATTTTTGTTGTTGTTGTTGTTGTTTCGTTTAGAGTGGGGTGGAGACAAACAACGTGAAGATGTCGATGAACCCATTTTGCGAGATAGCTCTGGAGGAGGCGCTCCGAATCAAGGAGGCCGGTCTGGCGTCGGAGGTTGTCGCCGTCACCATGGGCCCCGCCCAGTGCGCGGATACTCTGCGGACGGGTCTTGCCATGGGCGCCGATCGAGGGATTCACGTCGAGTCTACGGCTGCGCTGTTTCCCCTCGCTGTTGCTAAGCTTTTAAAGGCTCTTGTGGATGTGGAGAAGCCTGGTCTCATCATTATGGGCAAGCAGGTTCGTGTTCGTAAGGCAATTTCTTGTCTTTGCTTTGCTGTTTGAGAGATTTTGATAATCTTTTACATTTTCTTGTGTTTTGGGTTGTTTAGGCTATTGATGATGATTGCAATCAAACTGGGCAAATGGTGGCTGGCTTGCTCGGTTGGCCTCAGGGTACATTTGCTTCGAAGGTTAGTCAAAGCTGCTTTCTTTGAGAGTAACAATTACTGGATAGTGAATTTCTGCAACTTCAGGTGTCAAGATTAATTACATTTACAGCTGTTGCCTTATTGGTTCATGACATTGTCAGGGGGAACAAGTTAATTATCTGAAACGAATGCGCAAGTTAACAATCTAATGTTAAAACGAACAGTAAGGCACACCATAATGCAGAAAGGGAGACTTATTGGGTGCAAATAATGTCTATTGTGTGCACACTTTAACTTTTACGGCAGCGGGTTGTCTATCACCCCGATCAAATATTTAGACATGGGGAATGATGCTAATTAAAATTGACTTTTAAAACATTGTGCATCATCATGATCTTAAACTCTTGAAACAAAAATCTAATTTGCAACATGCAAATAAGATTTTCATTTCGGTGTTTGGTTCTTATGAATTAGTTGCTGCAAGGATTTAGGGATTTTATACTTCCTGCAGAATTGGAGAGGTAACTTCTTTTTTTGTCTGATTAGTCGTTCTCTCGCATGTTCCTGTAGGATGCGTGAAAAACTAAGAAGCAAATTGTATATTGGTTGTATTATTGACGAAATAATCGCTACTTGTATTACTGACATACAAAGAGGAACTCTTCTTCTTTTTCATGCCTTTCTTTAATGTGAGAGCACCGTAGGGTGATTCCCTGGCTTTGCATAGTGTTCCTTGGGTCTTTCTCTTAGGATTTAGCTGGACCTTTCAGCCTTTACTTGTTCTGTTCTGTTTCCTTTTTTGTTTCAGTATGCATTTGCATCAGGCCGTATACTGAAACAAAGGAAATCAGCATGGGATTTGTGTGAGAGAACAGTTGTTTGACTCTTTTGCTCATGTGAGTTTAATACTATTTCATTTTCATTCGCTTAACCATTAAATGTTGTTTGCTAAAGGAATGGGGTGGAGTATGTATGTCCTATATCTGAATCTTGGCTGGTGCCTTTCTATTGTTGGCTCGTCTTGCTTTCTGATACTGCTGGCTGACTAGTTAGATGGGAACTTTTGGATTGAATTCAATATGGCTTACTGCTGCTCTCTAGTAGGTGGTACTCGACAAGGAGAAACAGGTAGCAACCGTAGAGAGAGAGGTAGATGGTGGTCTTGAGACTCTATCTTTAGATTTGCCTGCAGTAATCACGTAAGTATCCAATTCTTTCAAATTCTGTCTTACCTTCAGTTTGCTTTAAGTTCATGGGGTTCATGAGGTCGTTTTAAAAATATTTTGTAATGGCTGAGGCAAGAAATAGGTGGTAAATGTATTTAGTAGTGGTCCGCTTATAACCACAAAGCAGGGGAGCCTTATTAAGCTAACGAATTGTACATTGCTATTTGAAGAGAAATGAATTATGAATGGAACTGAGCTGACCATATTCTTGCAAGCATATTGAGCATCAGGTGACATTGATGCTACAGAAAGCAGCTCCTTTTGGCTTTTTGAATGCTTGGAAAACGTTTTAGGCGTCCTATTTAAGATGCACATTTCTTATTAGGGCTGGCATTCACTTGCTGCATCGCAAAACTGGCAGTAGCCGTCTGATTTTCTTGTTGCAGTCTTTTGACTTTGAAAAATGTTTCCGTAGAATGACTACAATTGAGATCAGAAACCAAGTGTTGTTGTTATTCCACTGGACACCGTGTGCCTTTTTGGCTGGATATCTTGTCAGTCACGTTGTTTCACCTTTTTCTTCCTCTATGCAGGACTGATTTGAGACTTAATCAGCCGAGGTATGCAACTCTGCCCAACATCATGAAAGCTAAGTCGAAGGTGATTAAGAAATACTCTCCACAGGAATTGAACGTGGAAATCAGGCCTGATCTGGAGGTCGTTGAAGTCACAGAACCTCCGAAGCGAAAAGCTGGGGTTCTTGTTTCTTCTGTTGACGAGTTGATTGACAAGCTCAAGAATGAGGCTCATGTCATTTGATTCTTCTGTAATTTCTTGCTGATGTGCGTACTCTGATTGTTCTGGATTTTTCTTTTACACATGGTAAATAGCTTTGTACACATAAAATGCGACGCATGCATCTGCTTAAGAGGAAGATGCAAAAATTAGCTCCTTTGATGGGCAAAATTAAATAAAATAAAAAAGGAGGGCAGTTTGTTCTCCATGCCTCTCTGCTTCGACCGTAATAGTTTAAAAATGGGCTAGAAATGGTGGGTTTGTTGGGCTCAAAATCTGTTGGATTTGGTTGCATCACCAAGTAAATCTGGTCTTGCTACAATTACATATTAATATTGCAACAAAGACAGTGGTGCTTATGATTTCCAGGCTTTTTATCTGACTCAATATTGCTAACCTGAGTTAGCTCGCCAAATTAAGATTCGTTGTCCTCCAAACTTTTCTAAAGCCATATGCTATTTGTTATCTTAATCTTCCTGGTATTGTTATCTTATCTTCCTCATATTCTATCGTTAGGACTTGATGCTCCCTTTTCTTTCCTTTTTTTTTTTTTTTAACTGAAAAAGAATACAAACAAGGAAACGCATAAAATGTCATGTGCTTTGTGTATAACGATGGCAAGTAATATTTGCGCAATCAAACACAACTATCATACAGCTAATCTTGGGGGTTTTAACCAACCAAAAAGATCGAAACTAATCTTAGTCCCGTAATCCCCTATATGGATGATATTTGGCGGGTTTTGAAAGGGGGCCAGATAAACCATGTGTGCAACAAAACATATCTCTCTAGTCTAGGCAGTACAAAAACAGGAATTAATAAATACAGGTTTAAGATAAAAAGGAAATAATAACAGAATGAATGCATGGTTGACTACTGGGGCAACTGTTTGGTTCTTTACGGTTTACACAATGCAAATCCAATCCCTCCTCGTGCTTAATTAGGCATAATTTGTCTGTCAATTTTTAGGTTTGGTGGCCTAAAAAAATACTCCAAATAAATAGCAACTACCGACCACCACTACTATCCCCTCCCAGTAGTACTACTTTTTTTTTCTTTTATTTTTCAAAAAAATAATTCCGTTTCAGCGGTCATCGAGACTCACCTACGCGGCGGCGCGCAATCCAATCATGACTCTTTTGATTTCCCTTCCACGTGGTGGAAGCCGATTGGTCTTTCCTTCAACCCCAAAAGCCCTTGTCACTTTATTTTGATAATTTTTTTTTTGGCAGTCAAAATAATTTCTCAAAGATGGAGAGCCAGAACCCCAAATAAGTCGCTCTTCTCCTCCTCCTCCTCCTTACTGTCCTCTATCTCTCCACACTCCTCCGTCAAATCCAAAACAAACCCTCCATTTCTCCAATTATTTTTTTCGTTACCAAAATAAATAAACAAATAAAAATTCATGGATCCATTAGTGGAATATAGTTGCTGGGATTTTCTCGATTGCATCGACGAAGCCGTCAATTCCGATTTCCTTTTGTCCAACAACAATAACCTCAGGTATATTTCTCTATCCCTAGGTTTTTTTTTTCCAATTTCTTTTTCCCAATTTTTGTGCCAAATAAGAATCGATTTCATTTCGCTTGATAAGATCCGTGGTTTATATTGCAGTGGTGGTGTTCCTGGGGATGTTGATTTTAGTTTTTGTGTAGATGGGGATCGCTCCTCTACTGGTGGGGGTGGGGGTGGTGTTCCATCGCAAGAGAAAGAATGCTCGCGAAAGAGGTATTCACTTTGTATTATTAGTATTTATCAAGTATTGTACTGTTAGATTATATTCGAGGAAAAGAAAAAACGTGCCTTTGTATTATATTGCAATGCGTTGAGGGGGAATGATTTGATTCTGGGTTAAGAGTTGTTAATTAGGGTTTTTCTGGTGTTTTGTTTGTGCTAATAGGGGACGGAGCAGTTCGTGCAACAGGGCGGAGTCAAAGGCTTGCAGGGAGAAGTTAAGGAGAGAGAAATTGAATGACAGGCATGCTCTTCTCACTGGTTTTGGTTTTGTATTTAGCAATTTGTACCAGGAGACTTGCTGTCAAATAATATGTTATCTTGGTTAGATTCTGACAAATGTTGTATAGTGTATTTAGAGTGAATAGAACTTTTGGGGGTGTGTGTTTTCTCTTCTGACAGTAGTTAACAAGACAGATTTTGATGTTGTTGCAGGTTTTTGGATTTGAGCGCTGTATTGGACCCTGGTAGACCTGCGAGAACTGACAAACCTGCCATAATTGACGATGCCATTCGAGTTCTGAACCAGCTGAGGAATGAGGCCCAGGAACTCAAAGACACAAACGAGAAGCTGCTGGAAGAAATTAAAAGCCTTAAGGTACTCTTTTTCCAGGGCATGTTTACATATTATAGCGGCATTATATGCTTACTAGTTTCAGCATTATCTTCATGCTCTTAAATTCTGGGGGCACTCAGAGTTTGAGTCTTCCTAAATTGCTACTGTTCTCTTTTTAGCTTCACCCTATGCATTTTTTTTTGTCCCATCAATCTGTTTTAATTCATGAGGGACACGGCTCAGGATGATGTATAATTGTGTTCTTGTTCTCTTATATTACCAATCGTACCCCTACTTTGCTAACACTTCTATCGAATTGGTGAAGTCCCAAAAATTTCTGGTGTTGGATTTGTAAATCTGTGCTGTATTTCAACATTATTTAATATTCTGAAAAATGCCTGGACAATGTGGATTCTGGGCCTTGGGAACTTGCAAATACATTAAGAATCTTGTCGCACTGCTTCTAAGTTGATGGTCCAGAGCTTATTTCGGAATCAAAATAGCCTCTTAACTAGTAGCTGAATACAATATATTCCTTATTTTCAGGAGCTCGGCACCTTATCATTTTGAGTTTTCAAACTATGTTTTATAGTTTGTTTAAGATATTAATGGTTTCTTCTTGTCTGCACACCAGAATTGTATTGCCGTGGGGGTTTTGACCATGGCTTTCTATTTTTTTTGTCCCCACAACAGGCTGAAAAAAATGAACTTCGTGAAGAGAAACTCATGCTTAAGGTAGATAAAGAAAGGATGGAGCAACAGTTGAAAGCTGCAGCTGTTCCACCGTCTGGATTCATGCCGGCTCATCCAGCTGCTTATCATCCTGCGCCGAGCAAGATGCCTGTATTTCCCGGCTATAGTCTGATACCAATGTGGCAATACTTACCTCCAGCTACTTGCGATACATCGCGTGACCATGAGCTCAGGCCTCCTGCTGCTTAGTTCTTTGGTTACTATCTCCGTAGCTCAATGATGGTCTTTCCTAGAATCTTATTTTTTGGGTGTCCACATGTAAATATAATTCATCTTTTGCTTTTCCTGATTTTGTCATTAGAATATTGACAAAACAGACTGTCAAAGAATAGCAGGAAATGTAGTTAGATGAAGTATTTTTTTCTCAATTAGTTAATTTATGTGCTCTGCTAGCTTTGGTAGTTACAGTTATGTTTTTGCTGGAATTTATAGTTGCAAAGCTGATTGAGGCAGGAGTCTTCTCAACGTGATACTCACATTGGGAGACAGTGAATGCCTAACTTTAACTTTTGATGCTTATGGCTTATTTAACGCACATTCTCATTTTCTAAGCAAATAAAATTTGCCAGTCTCTTGTTTTGGATGCCGGAGACTTTCAATTGCTAGAGTTGGATGGTATATTGGATTTATATTGGGACTTGAGCTTGACATACTGACTGGATGTTGTGTAATTTAGATCTTTTCAGTTGATTTACTGGTCGCAGGTCATTGTGGTTTTGTTTTTGTTTATTTTCTTATCTGTGTGTCTTATATATAAAAGGGAGGCCTGAGCCTTCTACACTGACAAGTAGACGAACTTGACAGTTAAGTTTGATTTCTTTTTCTTTTAACTGTCGCAGCATGGGTATGACAAATCTTCAGAATCAACCTTTTTCACGATTGAATTTTCTATTGTATTGATGACATCTTTCTTCCATTTCTATTGTATTGATGAAATCTTTCTTCCACTGTTCTACAACTTGAGTTTATGCGCATTTATCTTTCCATGATTGCGCATCAGGGACTCATAATTGTCCCTTAATAGTGGGCAGCATAATGCGAATATCAAGGTTCTCCTGGTGTTATCTTTCTTTCGGCTGAAGCAACAATATGTATAATATTGTCCTTTTCCTCATCAGGAGCGGCCGGAGATTGTTCTTGGGTGTGAATTCTTTTATCACCTTCTTTGCCCCACAACAGCAAATACAAGCCAATGATTACAATTATAGCTCCCAGTACACTGCAAAAATAACGCATGGTATCTGTCATTTTTGTAATAAATTCGTCCGACTATGGATGTCATCCTTTTGCATGATTATACCAACACAGCTCTAATTCATGGAGGATTAAACGTGTTTACCTGCCTACATAAAGTCTTTCACCCAGAACAAAGTACGCTAGAATTGCAACCAAAACTGTCCCAAAGGGATTGAACATGGTTACAAAAACTGGTCCTTTCTCTTCTGTGCACCAAAGTTGAATGAAGACTACTAAGCCAGAGATCACCACACCCTGACATGTATAAAATCATTGATGTGACTCTTGTAAGAATCATAACAGGAAGTCTTCCTACTGCTGAATCTAGGCAACTTACCCCGTATATAGTAGACCAGAGGTCAATATTGATTCCTATTGTCCAAGCAGCTCTGTCATGATGTATAATCACTGTAAAAACAGCTGATTGCGCGGCCCCAACAAAGCTCATCCACGTAGTCAATGAGAGCTGAGCAGGGTACCTTTTCAATGTCAAGGCCTGCATAGCAATAGCAGGTAATGTATGTCACATGTCATTAAGAATCAGATTAGCTTTTAACAGGAAACCTTTTCCTCATTCAATTATTGGGAATTCCAAACTCTATATATTGCCTAAAATTCTGATCTTTGCACGTTTCATTGAAGTATCTGCGGTCGGAATAAGGGTTTTTAACCTGCATAATGTACCAGATGGACCATGATACGCAGCTCGCAACAGCAAGAATTGAACCTTTTAACCAGCCACCAAGTTGGCCCGCAGTCTTGGCATGAATGTGAACTAGAGGAGGCCCAAGATTTTTTATGATAGGACCCCTATATAATGTCATGGTCATTACACCAGCCAAGGAAACCAAGGTTCCAACAAGTTTAGCCATACCACGAGGGTTACGAAGATCCAGAGACTCCAACCTGCACAAAGTTAATTTACCACACCTCAATTGTTCATCAGAAATCATTGATTAATCATTAAACAACTTCAACTTTGCTTGGATTGATATAGTCATATTCTCACCTTAGTACAATAGCTATTACGAATGTCAAAGCAGCTATGGTGTTAACCACGGATGCCACGAATGTTGGCGAGGTGTATGTCAAGCTCACAAAATACATGTTCAGAGTCAAACCTACCCTGTGATCATTGGAAGATACAGCGAATCAGTACTAGCTACTGTGGTTGGTGAAGTACATGCAGAAGTTCATTTATGGTTACCCGAGAAGGGAGAGGACAAATATCTCAGCGAAAAGAGCTATAGTCAGTGGTGGCCTTTGCTTTCTGCAAGAAAAAGCAGAGAAGATTAGAATGAAGCTCTGCAGGATGGGAACTAACACAGAATTGATTTGCCCAGGCCTTGCCTGTTAATAACATTGAAGTCTTACTCTTACATAAACTGGTTCACTACTGAAACAGACAAGATTATTTGTTAAGCAACTACACTCCCCATAAGTGAAACATTTAATTATATTTACCTTTCCAAGAAATATGCGAAAGGGAACATCACCACACCCGCTACAATATGCCGGTAAGTTATGTAGACATTAGGATTCATTCCATGGTTGAAGGAAGCTTCAGTGATGAAGTAGAGGAAAGTATAGCCAATCTGTGTAAGAAACATCAGCAAGTGTGGCTTGAACTTTCTATAAAGGTCACCCATTTTACAAAGACTTCAATGCCACTGGTTCTTGATATGTAATTCTTCCTCTTCTCAGGTTTCTCGATAAGATGAAAGCTGAAGGAACAAAAAAAACATGCATAGATATAGATGACGGATGAGTAAGAGAATAAAAAAGAAAAAGATATTGATTCTCGTTGCATATGGTTGTTAGCATCATGTTCTCTAGATTAAATTCTCTTTATGTTTGTTTAATTTATACAGTCACCTTATGTTATATGCGTATATATATTGATGTTCTGACATAATTTTCAGATGATGATATGATAAAAAATGAACCGAAGTACATATTCTCTTGCGCATAGCTTTCTCCACAAATTACATACTCAGAACACATTTATATTATTATTGTTCTGTCTGGCAAGTGAAATTAGCTTGAGGTTTATTTAATGGTCTTTATAATCTATTTAGATTGTTACGAACAGTTTATTTGGTATCACTCTTCAAATCACATGCGAACTGAATTCAATCCGGTAAATTGATTTGAATACGTTTTATAATTGCACTTTCATGTTTGGTATAATTTTTACCATAAAATGAAATAATTCACTTGCGGAATTAGGAAAGTATTTTTGGAGGAGCCAAAAAGATAAAATGAACCCAAATTTAATTTTCAACCTTTAACTACCACTAAAATAAGAACTATTTTGTACAAATTTATATACTAAAAATAACTCATCATAAAAATTTTGAGGGGGCCATGGCACCCACTAGCTCCCGTTGTGTCCGCCATTCTGTTTGATACAACTCAATCGTGAATTCACTCCTTAAGGATATCGTCTTCCTTTCTTATATTATAAATTTCAACTTGAATTCGAATTATGCCCTAATGGGATCTACCGTATGATTAATGATGTATAAAATCAATATTAATCACAATAAGTGAACTCTAGTAATGGAACAAAGAATAATTTTATCTTGTGGCAAGAAACTGATTGCATGTGGAGTATGCTTAGTTTTTTGTAGTTGCTTTTTTTGTTGATATGTTTTTTTCTATTATGGCTTCCATTGATTATGGACAGAAAACAACACATATGTCAGAATCAATTATAGTGTTATTGACGGGGCACGATATTTACGAACATCATATTTAATGAGCATAATAACAGTTGAGCTTGAGGAAGTAATTGGATCTCAAAATAATTAAACTTTATTATAAATATATTTTTAATTTTTCCATTATTGATATTTCTAGCTTTCTAATGATAACTTAACTATAAATTTTTCTTAACAAAATTTTGAATTGCCTCTTCTGTCCTTTCTTTTCATTCTTAGGCTTGGTTTCAAAAATTTTAGTGCCGGTTTTAGTCCATAAGATCTAGCTGATTTTACAAATTTTACAACTCACATTTATTCTGTTTGAAGTTAATTTTAGTTACAAAAAGCCTGCAAAGTGCTAACTTGAATATTTGTTTTACTAAATTAAAACCGAAAAATTAAGTGTAATATTCAATAAATAAGAAGCAGAGTAATTAACGAGTAACGAATGCCAAGCTCCCTAATAAAGCTAACAACTTGCAGCAAAGTAAAGGCAGTGGCCCAAATGATCAAATTATAAAGCAAGGATCTCTAAAAAGTTCCCTTTTCTCTTCCTTTCTTTACCATTTGCCTTTTTGTCTACACCATTTGCCTTTTTGTCTGTCTACTTGACGTTCTGGGAATTGTGGGATACGTTAGAATTGGTCTCCGAGAATTATGTACATGAATTAACCACAGTTAGTTCTATTAGTAGTATAAAAACTAGATATGTGGGAAACACTGACCAGATAATTTATGTTGACAGTTTTTTTGTCTTGAGTATTGAATTAAATTTCAGTAATAGAAACAAAACTTAGGATTAAATAAGCAAACTACAGGAACATAAAGTTATCAACAAGGCCTCACCAAAAAAAAAAAAAACGTTATAAACAAGGCTTGCACAAAATTGTGCTGACAGCTATCGTATCATGGATTGCAATCTTAACAATACATACATCTAACTTCAATGAAATTCGTAGCCTATGGTTCAATTTGATCACAGAATACACATGAAAAAGGTTAGAGTTCCCGAAAAAAACCAACACTAAATGCACAGAATCTAATCAGAGGACACATATAAATATATACTAGCATCTCATTCAATAAGATCACTCACCAGGGAAGAATGTGGGAGGGCTTATAGGCGACCACAACAAAGAATTAGCATATATGCTTATCAGGGGCAGCTTAAAAAACATGCACAGAGAATGGCACTCTCACTCACTTTGTATACATACATAACACATTTTGATGTAAGACATCACCATTATAGAAACAAAAAGCATGCGTGCCAATTTTACAGTAGATTCTTATGCCACTTACTCTTCATGCTCAAGTTGCACGTGTCAAACCCATGAAAATGATGATTAACAATCCAAACCGTAAAATTAACAGCAAAGGTCAATAATGATGGAATCGAAGCATCTTAATTTCTCGGGTAGGGTATATAGCACAAAAGTTACCACATGATAATTTTTTTTAAAAAGAATCCTTAATTAGTGGGTTTAGCCCAATCAAGTCGTCAGTTGTGACATATTCTATTCGATCCGGGTATAGTGAAAATAATTAGGGTGGTTTTAATTGGATGGGTTCATCTCAAGGTTGTAGTTTAAGGGGAAATAGGTCTCGATCGGAATATATATGATTTATGCTAAAAGAAAGTGGATTTGAGAATGATGTAGCAAAGTGAAGCAACAGTAGATTCCTTACAACATTTGATATATTCCAGGCAGTTGCAACTAGTGATATTGAAGTTGAGACCTGTAATGTGGAAGGAAGCTAGAGTCCTACTCCCTTTGTCTCTCAATACAAGATTTTTAAGGTATTTGTACAACCCTTAAGAAAGAATTAAATAGGCTTGATTTCATTAAATTTTATTGTTGAGATTACTAACCTATTTTTTGTATTATTCTAACAACAACACTTATCATTTTTATTATTCTAACAATTAAATAAGTATAAATATAGAAAAAGTTCATTTAATATTTTTTAAAATTCTCAAAGCGTTCTTATATTTTGAAAAAAAAATACAAAACCTAAAAGATTTATATTGAGGGACAGAGAGAGTATTTAATTACTAATCTTTAATTACCCTGAACTGAAATCATAAATGAGCAACAAGCTCACCAAAGCCAAGATGCCATCCACAAGTCCAATGTTGAATTGGGTTAACCATATATCTCCTTGCTTTCACACATAGGTAATCTTTTTTCTTTTAGAGAAGATGTATATTATTGTAAAGAACCGATTGTTAAGCTTGAAGAACCATATTAATGTCATTTTGATTGTCAGATAAAAATGTTTTTGTTAAAGGGCGAATATGTGTCCCTAGAACACCACGATTTTAACAGTTTGAGATATATGCACCGCAATAGCTTCTCTCATACGTAAGAAATTGAGGTGGAGACGACATATATGTAACGTTGATCAACCAAAATATATACCCTATGAAATCCTTACAGCCATAAATGATGATTAGTTGTGGAGAAAGGGAACTACAGTATGGCAAGTAGCACTTGTAATAGGAGTAAATGATGGCAATTGGGAGTAGAAGAACTTACCTGATGATTAACCAGAAACAGTTTGTCTTCTTGGGAGAGTCTGCAACATCTTTACTTCCTTAGTTCTTTCCTTTTTCTTTGTCTCAGAATCATATGTCTTTTTGGATGATGCAATGGCTTTTAACATAATGCTTCTCTATAGTGTTTTAGCTTGTTAGGTCATCCTGGATTTGGGAACTTTAATCAGGGATGTAGTTGCAACGGTTATATTTTCCCTGATTTGGAGTACTTTGGCAGATGCTCTTAAGATTTTTATTTTTCCAAACGTAATTTCTGGGTTACAGTTGTTGCAAATAAGTTGTCTGTAAAAGAAAAGAAAAAAAAAACAATTGAACACTACTACTTTTATATTCTTTAAAATTTTAGAATTCTTTGTTTACTAATATAATTACCAAAACCATAGCAACCACAACTATAGACAGCAAAGCAATAGGAATCCCAAATGGGATTTGGTGAGCGAGTTTTAGTGAATTCACACACATGAATTGGCACACATGGCTTGTGACGAAGCCAACTTTTGGCCTACTCCTACTCTAAATACTTTAGGTTGCACTAAAATAGGTGAGGTTATTGCTATATGGATTCACAGCCTATGTTGCTATGATATGAACCTTGCTGTTACACATTAATGAGTTGCGTTTTAAACACAACCTTATCATGCGCACATTGCATCACTTCTGGTCCCTTTCAACTTTTAGGAATGTAGCCAGTTTAAGGAATTTGCTAGCAATAAAATGTTGAATTAATTCTGAAATTATTTTGGCTTGGAATCGTAAGTTAGGAAAAATAAAAAAAAAAATTTAGCCATGCACCATTTAGCTTGAGGGAATAGAAACTATGTTGATAAAAACTTGGAAGTCAACAAGAAATGCAAAGCATATGTCTAACATAACTTGCACAAATACTATATATGTGTCACCAATGGCAATAACCATAGTATTTACTATGGAAGAGAAAACTCAATCATATGTTTTTTTCTCTCTATGTTGCCGCATGGCTCTTAAATCAACTTAATGTATGAAGAAATCGAGTAATAGGGAATAATGGCGATTCTTTCATAATTTTTGAATTATTCATTCTTCCTTCATACTTTTATATATAAAAGAGTCTACATATTCGTATCATTTTTTGTTATATTCTTAGTGTCATTTGTAGCATAACTTAAAGTGTAAATTGGTTTTCTAATAGGAATAATAATTTTTTTTTTTACAATTATCGGTCATTATAGGAGGATAGATATTGCATTAACTTATTTTTCAACTACTTCATCCATTATATAAATTATTGCTTATTTTATGAGTGAAAATATTCTAAAACTTATTGTAAGTATTAAATTTACCTACAATCATTTTCTGTAATCGATAACATGTTGTAACGAATTAACTAGGACCATATTTAATTTCTCCTTTCCGTCAGGCTGGAACGGAGCCGGCCGGCAAAATCTACTATCCACATAACAAAAACCTCAAGGAAACCCAAAGCATAAAGAAATTGCAAATTGGTGGTTATGTACTACCTTACCTCATCATGAGGATGTAAAACTCGAAGATAGTAGAAATCTTTAACAAACATATCTATCCCCCGATTTCTTGACTTGTCAATTACACCACTTGGGTGCACAACTCTTTTGCCATTGCAGCCACTCAACAACACATTCTCTCGGTGCCTTTCGTTTTGCGAAATTCTTTTGGATTGATAATTGTGTTTTGATTGCTCATTTTGGGTTGATTCCATTATGCGTGTCCATAAATCAAGCATCTACAACACACTATATTGCCATTCCCATCCCTTCCATGTCCACTACAGTAGCTGCGTCAAAACCCACTGATTCTTGTTTGATGCTTGTTATCTGATTCCTTGATCTCTCCGCTCTTAATTTGGCATATAACTTTGAAGTATCCATTATCCAACCTTTCTTTGGGAAAATGAGTATATACCAATCTTATTGTACTTAATCTTTATCCAGCTGCCACTTGTAACAAGAACCGTTTTTATACTTCTATTCCACTACAAAATAAGATCTAAGAGGCATCTGTATACAAGTTTTTATACCATCAAGCCAAGGTAGGATACAATTTTTTATACCAGCAAGCCAAGGTCGGATTCGAGATGCTATCTGTAGCTAGCAATAAATCATACAACCTGTGCATACAAAAAATGTAAGTGTCTACAAGAAACAAAGCCCTGGACAATAAAGAAACCAACAGGCTACTATGACGCATATAATGCACCTGTGACACAGTGACAGTTAGGATATCATGCCAAGAATCGAGATGTTGATATTATTCTAGTCAAGATGCTTTGCTAGCAAATATACGTTGAAAGAAGATTTCACTCAGTAACCATATGCTGGTTGAACAGAAAGCTCCAGGAAAGGAACATAAAAAAATTGGACACAATTGCTTGACAGCAAGACTATTAATTAGATGGGTGACAAGAATAATTAACAGCAGTATAATCTTTAGCTATCATTACCTCATCAACATAAAAACTGTGATTACATCATCTGCGTGAAAAATGTCTATCTATCATCAAGTAATCTTCATTTTCTTTTGGGGCTTTCTATTGACACTATAAATGGATCTACACTTGCTTGATACATAAGGCTTTTTCTTTCGGTAAAAAAGAAACAAAAAACTAGTTTCTTCTACAACTATACAACAAATTGTTGTTGAAAAGAAAAAGAAGAAGAAGAAATTGTCTATTCTGAAGCTAATAGCCAGAGCATAATTAGCGATGACGTCGAAATTGTTATCCAGTTTAGAAAGGCCAATGCAACTGACATTTGGTACTTTTGGCATTCCACTTCAAAATTGCAGCGT
This sequence comes from Turnera subulata, assembly GCA_028386065.3. Lineage (NCBI taxonomy): Eukaryota > Viridiplantae > Streptophyta > Magnoliopsida > Malpighiales > Passifloraceae > Turnera > Turnera subulata. Next base: position 27,027 of record JAKUCV010006736.1, on the reverse strand, counting down.
CCTAAGTCATGAAAATACAGCACTGTGATGCCGGCAGAGGAAGAAGCTGCCGCAAGAGACAATATTGCTGTCACCTGGTGTGGACAAAGGAGAAAAACATGGTTTTGTGAAATGATAATTACATGATTTACCAAAGTATGTATAGTTGTAAGACGTAATCTAGAATCAAGAAAGGCAAGAGTTTTGTGAAGGCTACCCAGTCTCCAACCACGAAAAGGCTGACTAACATGGCATTGTGAATAACCTTCCTTTTTGCTAAGGCATATGCATCCAATAATGCAAGTCCAAAGCTCCAGATCACTTGCAAACCCATTGAAGCAATCAGGTAGCTGCAAAAAGAGATTACCAAAGGAGTCGTAAAATAATGACCGAAGTACAAAAGAAAAGGACAATGGAGATAAAAAAAGACTGAAATTTGGCTTAAAGGGTGATAACCAACCAGTTATCTGAGTATTCTCTTATTCATAGCGTAGTGCAACGAAAAAATTTGGAAGATCTGCGAAACAATGCATAGCAGGACCTTGCAGGCAACACGCAGCGGACAAACAAGATGAAGAAAACACTACTAGGATATAAAGTCCAAAGCAATAGGTATAATGTTACTAAAACAACTCAGACCAAAGAAAACATTTGAAGAACAGACATTACAAAATTAGAAACAACACGATCAGGATGGAAAAACAGGTGCTTTAGGTGCTCCATAAATAGTGGTAATGCAGAACTACCCAGCAGCGGACAAACAAGATGAAGAAAACACTACTCGGATATAAAGTCCAAAGCAATAGGTATACTGTTACTAAAACAACTCAGATCAAAAAATAAAAATTAAAGCACAGACATTACAAAATTAGAAACAACATAATCAGGATGGAAAAACAGGTGCTCTATAAATAGTGGTAATGCAGAACTACCAAGCAGCCGGCAAACAAGATGAAGAAAACACTACTAGGATATGAAGTCCAAAGCAATAGGTATAATGTTACTAAAACAACTCGGATCAAAGAAAAAATTTGAAGCACAGATATTACAAAATTAGAAACAACATGATCAGGATGGAAAAATAGGTGCTCTAGGTGCTCCATAAATAGTGGTAATACAGAAGCAAAAAGTCATCTAAAAATAATGCATGTTAACAGGTATTATGACCTTTAGAATTTCAAGATTTGACAGACGTGCAGTGCTCAAAATATTTGGGAGGAAAAACATTCTAGAAAGGCATTAACCATAACACCCTAATACCATTGACCTAATCTGCATATAGCTACAAAGACTAGTATCAGCAGCCACTACTAGGTTCGACAATTTGTAACTGATAGATACGGAGACCACTTTCAGGCAAAACATCGCTGATCGCTGATTCAGTTTTTAACTAATTGAAGAGCTTTTTAGTTTCTATGTAACAGATGGAGCCCTCTTGTCAACAGCTTATGCAGTTCCTCCTAGCCCCTCGAAATTGTAAATAGCAAAAACTAAGATTTAAAAGTTGGTGTCGCCTTCTGCAGAAGGCATACATATCACCATCCAAAAAAGCAGCATTAAATGCAGAACTGATTTCAATTCATAAATGCTCCATACCAAGCCTCTATAACTTATTTCTGCAGTGGAGCTCATTATGACTTTATCCTAAGCCATCACCCACATACAGCAAATCAGCAATGATTAAACAACTTTCCTCCATCTCATGGAAGCAAAAATCATCAACTACGCAACCTAATTTAGGCCAAACCATAGAATTGAGAAGAGATAAACAAAACTGTCCTGATTCTAGGTGCAGCCAGCTCGCTTGAGGCAAGTCCTATACTAGTAACTCATCTCATCTGTATTCACGAACACATAACTGAACTAAGCCCGCAAAAATTGATGGATCGATTGTGTAACCTCAGATACCAGCAGCAAGAATACATTTAAGGGAAAGCATAAATACAGAGAATATCAGGGGAAAGCAAGAAATGATAATACCAGAAAGCAGTGTAATTGAAGAAGCTGGCGGTGGTGGCCATGGCAGTGATTGACCCAGCTGCAAAAGCACACTGCACGAGCCTCAAGGCAAACCCAGTAAATGTTCCAGGCGTTCCGGCAAAATCCTTCATCTTCGTTTATTGTAGTATATGGCCACAGCACCCACCAGTTCAAAGTAAAAATTATCAACCCCTTGATTGCTCAAGGAAAATAACCATCATTAATCACGTCTCATCTTGAAAGAACAGAGAAACCAAGACCACATTTCATCATCAAGAACCAAACTTGGACCAGTACACAGGGAAAGAGAACAAAGTACAGCGATACCCAGAATCTGAAATTATAGAATTCGAAGCGCAATGATAGATAATGGCAAAGACATAGAGACAGACAGGACATTATACAAGTGGGAACAAAGGGTTACTATTAAAAAATTAGGGAACAGGTACAGGAAAACGGTTTCCAGGAAGTTGAAACAAGCATGATTATCATTATTAATTAAGAATTAATATAAAAAGCAAAGTGATTTTCATCAAACGCAAGTAGTAGTCAATCCCCCCTACGTCTAAACAGTCAACTTGCGTGAGCGATCTGGGCAGTTCTCCACCGCCAGTGTCGTGTAGGAAATTTCTCATCTGGTTAGGTATTTGAAGATAAAGATCTTTTTTCTCTTCTTTTTTCCATTGTAAGGGCATTAAAATTTAAAACAAACCGTAGCCTCCGGGTTAATTACATTTTGACCCCCTGAATTCCGGTTTATTTCACCTCCTGAATTTTTTTTTTTTCGTCAAATGACCACCTGAACTACCAATTTGATGCAATTCACCACTTCCGTCCATGGGCACACAGATTTCGTTAGTTGCACTAACGGAATATTAGGATGGATGACACGTGGCAGCCTCATAACCATTCAATAATTTTTTATTCATTTTTAACAAAAAATACGAAATAAAAATATTTATATAAAAATTATTTAATAAATTTTTTATTTTCCTTTTTCTAAAAAAACACAAAATAAAATGGGAATAATAAACAAAATTTTACAAATTAATTAGTAATTATTATTCCCTAAAAATATGAAAAAATCCCATTAATTGGTATAGAGTGTAACAGCCCGGGTAAATTTTGGATTTTTACCGGACTGTTACCGTGATTTACTGTTGAATTAATCTTGGGTAATTAATTCGAGGTAAATCGGGAGTCGTTTTTCGAAACCGAAGGTTTTCCCGCGCTCGTGATTTTCCCGCGGATTTTTCGAAACTAAGTTGGTATTTTTCGGGTTTCGGAATTTCCCGATAAATCACACCGGAAAATAACTAAGGAGGTACCTGTTATTTTCTGGTCCGGATCGGATTCGCCCGTAATATGGACGAATTGTATTATTGGTTAATCACATGGTTAATAGTAATTAACAGTTTATAAAAAGAAAGCAGGAGAAGGGAGCCGGGAGAGAAAGGAAGAAGAAGAGAAAAAAAAAAGGAGAGAAAAGAGAGAAAAAGAGAAAAAAAGAGAGAAGAAAAAAAAAGATGCCGCCACCGCCGGATTCCCCGCGCCGTCGCGACCATACCCCTGCCGGTCCCGCCGCGTTCCACCGCCTGCAGCTCGCTGACGCGCCGACGACCCGGAGGAAACCCACGGATCTCACTCTCTGCGCCGCTGCACCGCCGCCTGCCGACGTCGCGCCTCTTTCTCAGCCTCCCTCGAGTCGCCGCCTCTCGCCGCGTCTCATGAGGCCACCCTCGCTCTGCGTTGCGTCCTCCGCCGCCGTCCCTGCTGCTGTACCCGCTTGGTAAGTCGGGTTTTGCCCATTCCGTGACCGGGTCGCGCCCCTGGGTTGCCGGGTCGCGCCTGGGCTGTCCGGATCTTTCTTTATTTTTTTTTAATTTTATTTCATTTAATAATATACATATATAAATCTATTTATATAATTCATTTCTGACAATTAATTTCTGGAAAAAAAAAGTAAATATTATCTTGGAAAATTACATGTAATATTCTGGGTTGAGATTTAGGAAAAAAATATATATATACTTTGAAAAAAAAATAATTAAGTAATGTTTTAGGAAAAACTAGTATTATTTGGAAAATAAATATATATACCTTGAAAATAATTTCTGGAAAATTGATATGTGTATTATTTTCGTCTGGAAAATTATTATTTTGGTATATGTATATAAGTATGTATTTTGTAAATTAAAAGTAATTATATTTTGTGTTGGAAAATTAAATTGTATATATATTTAGAAAAAGATAAATACTATATATATTATCTGAAAATTATAAATAGCTTATTATTTTTCTGGAAAATTATAGTGATTATTATTTTGGATAATTATAGTTATTTTATGGAATTATTTCGAAAAGAGTTTTAATTAAAGTATAGTACCGAAATTATATTCGGATATACGTATGGTTAAATATTTTCGATAAAAGATAATAATATCGAATAAGAACCGGAATGGGATTAATTCGTAGTATTGGCATCATTGCATACCGATTATGTGCATTTATGTGTATATATGGTTTTGTGGTATAGGTTTGGATATCGGGCAGTTTCCCGAGGAGCCGGCGTCGTACCGGTCATAGTTTCCGAAGTTGAGTAATCGGCCAAGGTGAGGATGGATTTCCTTCAATATGTGCCTATATTACTCGGTAATTTGTTTTGTGGATTGTTGCACTGTTGAGTATTGCGTTTGCTGTGGTTGGTTCGGGATGTTTATCCCGTGGTCTTGATTGTTGTCGGGATGTTTATCCCAGTATTTGGTATTTTGGTATTTTTGGGATGTTTATCCCCGTGTCGACTTTCTGTGTCCTTTGGAATAAATATAATGGAATAATTAATGAATTGTGATGAGGATGTCGATCCTCGGTATTTTGGTTAGGGATGTCGATCCCTGTGAGTTGGTTTTTGATGACGGTAATATAATTGTCACGTGGTAAGTAGAGGTACGACCGGATGGTTTGTGACTGTTTTGTGGTGCCATGATCTGGGTTACTTGTGTTGGGCATGTTGATGCCGGTTTGATTGGGATGTTGATCCCTGAGTTTGATATTGGGATGTTGATCCCGGGTTCTTTTTGATCTGGCACCAGGAACAGGTTGATAACCTGGTACGACCCTAGCTCATCCGTGACGGGGCCCGGAAAGATAAAATTGGATAATTGGATTTTATTTGAGTCATTTGGTCTTGGACCGGTTTTGGGTCCTGTCTTTTAATTTGGTGGTTTTTTTTTTACGTGATTTGGACCTTGAGTAATTTTTAGTTGCATATTGATTGTCTTTCCTTCGTCGGTGAGCACTTCGGACTCACCCCTCACCTGCAGGCTTTCATCCCGTAGGATGAGTTATCTTTTGGTACAGGTTGATGCATTCCAGACAGGCTGCGACGTTTCCCTTGGACAGGCTTGGATCCATAGATTGCATGTGTCGCATACAGTGTTAGTGAGTTTAAGTCTTCCGCTGTGCATGTTATTGTTGTTGGGCCATTGGGCCAGTTTCATTATTATTGATGTTATTGATGTTGGGCCGTAGGGCCATATTGTTGTTTTTACTTTTGGGCTGTTGAGCCAGGGTTATGCCTTATACACTGTATGCTAGGCCTTGTTGGGCTGGGTTGTCACAGTTCCGGCACGTGTTTACTGTGTAAGGTAAATACGGGTCGGGGCGTTTCATAGAGGAAATTAGTAATTATTATTTTCCTAAAAATATGGAAAGCTCCCATTAATTGGAATAAAAATAAAAAGTACCTAAATTTTAGGAAATTAATAATTATTATTTTCCTAAAAATATGGAAAGCTCCTCTTAAATAGTATAAAAATAAAAAAATACCTAAATTTTAGGAAATAAATAATTATTATTCTCTAAAAATATAGAAAGCTCTGATTAATTCGTATAAAAATAAAAAAATACCTAAATTTTAGGAAATTAATAATTATTATTCCCTAAAAATATGAAAACCTCCCATTATTTGGTATAAAAATAAAAAAGTACCTAAATTTTAAGAACTTAATAATTATTATTCCCAAAAAATACAAAAAGATCCCATTAATTGTTGAAAAGGTTTTATTTTGTTTATTTTTATGTGCATTTTTTTGGAAATTAAAAATTACCTGGATGTTACATATGCAATTAACGAAAGTTTTCCATATTTTAGAGAATAATAGTATTAATCTTCTAATCTGTAAATATTTTTCTATTTTTACATATGAGAGCTTCTTATATTTTTAGGGAATAATAATTATTAATTTCCTATACTTTAGGTATTTTTCTATTTTTACACCAATTAATGAGAACTTTTCATATTTTAAGAGAATAATAATTATTAATTTTCTAAAATTTTGATATTTTTTTATTTTTATACCAATTAATGGGAGCTTTTCATATTTTTAGAGAATAATAATTATTAATTTCCAAAAATTTTGGTTTTTAAAATTTTTATACCAATTAATGGGATTTTTACATTTTTTAAGGGGATAATAATTATTAATTTCCTAAACTTTAGATATTCTTTTATCTTTTATAACTATAATGGAATTTTTTATATTTTTAGGGAATAATAATTATTAATTTCCTAAAATTTAGGTATTTTTCTATTTTTATAAGAATTAATGTGAGCTTTTCATATTTATAGGGAATAATAATTATTAATTTCCTAAAATTTAGGTATTTTTATACCAATTAGTGGTTGTTTTTCATTTTTTTAGGGAATAATAATTATTAATTTCCTAAAATTTAGGTATTTTTTTAATTTTTATACCAATTAGTGGGAGCTTTCCATATTTTTAGGGAATAATAATTATTAATTTCCTAAAATTTTAGATTTTTTGTGTTTTTATACCAATTAATGGTAGCTTTCCATATTTTTAGGAAATAATAATTACCAATTAATTGGTATAATTATGTTTATTCTTCCCTTTTTATTTTGTATTTTTTGTTAAAAAAGAATAAAAAATTATTGAACGGCTACGATGCTGCCACGTGTCATCCACCCGAATATTCCGTTAGTGCAAGTAACGGAATCCATGTGCCCATGGACGGAAGTGGTTAATTTTTTTTTATGCTAATCGAATGAGTTTATTATATCAAAACAATATGTACAAAAAAAAAATACGGAGCCCAAGGCATCAACCATAAGGCTACCGAAGAATAACAACACCAGAAAGCAACGACAAGCCCCCTACAACCACTACTTGGAATACGCTATGGTTACAGAGTTACCAGAACTCCAACCCTTGAAAGGTTCAGAAGAGGACAATATCGCACCAGCACTGTAGGGGAAACAAGGATGCAAAATTTTAAACCACCCTAGAGCCCTGATAAGAACCACATCAAATAACAAATCCAAATGAAGAGGCTTGTGAGTGAAAATCAAAGCATTTCGGGCTAACCATATGGACCACAACATGGAAAAATTGGGAGTTCAGGTGGTCATTTGATGAAAAAAAAAGTTGAGGGGGTGAGTCAAAAATAAACCGGAATTTAAGGGGTCAAAATGTAATTAAACCGTAGCCTCCAGGCCAAGATCAGGTGACTAGACTTGCTCCTATTGTAAGAAAACTTTACCATTGAAACTTCTTCTGTTATTAAAAAAAAAAACTTCTTCCTGTTATAAATATAGTTTTGATGCAGTGTAATATTTTCTGTAATAGAGAAGAAGCTAAGGAAGAAGAGGAAGAAGACGATGAAGCAATCGGGTGAAGAGCAGATGGCTTTTGTTATTATGAGTTCATCACCTCATTTTTTATTCACTCAATATATATAGAAAATACAGATAGGGGTAGGTACCACATGACATTCACGTAGTTATTTTATAACACTCCCCCTTGAATGTCATTGTGTATTGGGTAGAATACGCTTAGGGAGAACTGCCTCATTAAAAACCTTACCAAGAAAAACCCTGTGGGATAAAAACTTGGTGAAGGAAAAAAGAGTGCAGTGCGTATTCTACTCCCCCTCATTTTGGCCTCCCATGATTCCTTGATGTCATCATATGCCGATCTTCTTTGTCAACCTTTGGTGGCATTTGCAAGTAATATAAATTTCACTTTGACGGGGTACTTCAGGACCAATCTAATTCTTTGATGAGATTTTTCATCTCAAATCCTTTTTGAAACATAGCACGACATTTGGAAGCTTCTTCAGGAGTTCCAATAATATTTAAATCACAAAAACACATATAGATATGAATTATCAACATAAGCAATAATGAATTCATGCGTATACTCATTTATACAATACATATCCAAATTGGTTCGAACCATGTAAAGATCGAATTATCTTAATTTTGTATATTCTCGGGAATTAGTTACTTCAAGCAACTTGAATCCTTCAGGGATTCTTATGCATATGTCATGACTTATGGATCCTTAAAAATAGGCTGTAATAGCATCCATTAGATGGATTTCTAATTCTTTTCATATATTGCCAGACTTATCAAATTCTGAAAATAATTGGATCCACCACGGGGGAGTATATCTCCTCACAATTAATTATCAGGTCATTGGGTGAAAATTTGTGATACAAGCCTTGCTTTATTTCTCACTATTGCATTTCCTGCACAAATACCCATTTTATGACTAGTCGAATTTTACACCATCTGGTGTACGGACTACAGGTCCGAAAATTCTTCGCTTCTCAAGCGAGTCCAATACAGCCTTAATTACATTTCTATTTTGGCCACTCACTCTGCGCCTACATTCATCAATGTAGGTTCATGATCCTTATTTTTATAATATTTAGCACTATATAAAATAAATATACCAAGTATTCCGTCGACGGTTATTTTACGTCGGTTCCATCTTATTCCTGACACTATAATTGAGATCTCATCATATTTATTTCAAGTACCTGAGTTACTTCTGGAACTTTATCAATTGTGTTAGAAAACCTCTTCTTGAGGATTTTCCTCTTCTTGAGGACTTTTAATTTGAACCTCTACTGGAGGTCTTATTTTCTCACTGGGGCCATCTTTATTTTTCTTTATCGAGAATTTTTCTTTGGAACAGAGCATATTCTACGCTTCTGGTGTACTTTGGATTCATTTGCATATTTTAATTGTTCTCCAGGAACATTATTTCAAGCAGGAGCATTCGCAACTAGTATGGTCACACTTTTCAAATAAATATGTCTGACATTGACTTATGAAATTTTGCAAATGAATCATCTTTGGTACTTCAGGTTCACACTAATTCGTTTGAGGATCAAAAATAGATATTGAATAACATTTTAATTATATCTTGATCCAGCTGCTTATTTCCTCCCCCCGATGTTGGGTAAACACTTTAAGCAAATATGTCTCCAATATCAAATTAATGGTTTCAACTACTTTGTAACTGATGGAGATTTTTATACCCAACATCTATTCCCCGCCTTTTTTAAAGGACCGGTTTTACTATGCTGTGGTGGAGCATTAAATACTGTACAACCAATGATCCGAAGGTGGAAGATACTAGGTTCGTGACCATGAACCAATAGGGAGATCTTATGATCTTATGATATCGTATTGGCTTGATGCACATTTGCTGCGTGTAAAATACCATGTTCTCAAACAGTAATATCTCTTTAGCAATGGTCCTGCAATCAATTGGAAATGTTCGCCCAAATCGGTTTGGGTTTATTTCCAACAATATACATTATCCATTGAAGAGATATACCAGCATTATCAAGACATATAGTCTTACAAAATAATTAGGGATGTGTACCCGCAATTGACTTAATCATAATAAGCGCGCAACATGCCAACTTGCGTCTAATAAGTACACAATATACCATCTAGTCGATGCATCAATTTAAAACAATAAAATTACTTAGATGGTTAACACGACGGATTTATTAGTCCGCGTATATGTCCCTGAATTATTCCCAAACTTGCTGGTGATTCTAGGCTAATCTTATCTTAGGAAGGCCGTATAATTAATTTTCGCAGCAAACTAATACATGGAAATTCATTGATTGCAAAAACTTTCGGTTTTTCAATGAATAACCAAATAAATTTCGTGCAGCATTATTGATCCGGGATGGCCCAACCGGTCATGCCAAACACAATATCCAATAATCAACTTCCAGTTGATCTCAGCTTCGGGCTGTGCAGACTGTGTATTTAAACAATTAAAATTGCTAGCTTCAGGCTAGTGTATTCCAGATTCTGGCTGGATATGGTAAGTTTCAATTACTCGAATATTGTATATTTAATAACTTGAAATTGCTAGCTTCTGGCTACTATATATATGTCAACTTCAGGCTGCTATACATGTGTCAATTTTAGGCTTATTTTTGCCACTCATGTCGAAAAAGATCAGAATTATTGGACAATAATTAAAGTAGTGGCAAACTTTTCCAAAAGCAAAATCTCGAATATTGAAAAACTTTGGAGTTTACTGACAAATAATGCAAAGTTTTAATTACCGAAAAGTCTTCTGGATCTTTTCGGAGACAGAAAAAGGGTCCATATTTGAAAAATTGACACCTAGCTGTCTAAGCTCAGGCTATAAGAAGGGAGGCGGTTGAGACAGAAAGATACAGAAAACTCAAAAAAATCAACAAGACAAAAAAATGCCTTCCCCAGCTACTGTTTTCTTCGTTGAGGGTGCCTCTCTAGGAAGGAGGAATAGGTTAGCTTATAGCATGGTGAATGAGCAGCAAGAACAATTACCGAATGAGCTGGCGAGAATTCTTCGTTTAGTGTTTGTAGATGAGCTTTACTCGTCTAGGTTTTTTGTGACTCCTATGGAAGAAATTTTCTTCCTAGAGGACCAAAGCTATCTAAGGGCTTCCTTTTATGGCTCAGATAACTCTATTATGTTTTTTTATATCTGATAGATTGCAGGAATTCCAACTAGAGCCTACTTGTCAAATTTTAAATCAAAGTAGTTATTATCAGGTTTCCATGATGGCTCGGAGCGTCCCAAAGGTGACTGGGTTACCACCTACATGGCCTAAGGTACGACTGCTACTATGGAATTGCAGGGGGTAGCAAGAAGGTCTCAAGACTTTGTGCGTACCTTAAGGGATCTGAAGAATCAGTATAAGCCCAACATGGTACTGATTACTGAGACTTTGTGGCAAGCAGGAGAAAATCATGGTGTAATCCCACTCCGTTTTCCTGCAACGAATCGGTTTGAGATACTTGGAGAAAACAATATGGGTGGTATGTGGTTCTCCTGGAACGACAGTGCTAGGGTCAACATCAACAACGAGGCTCAGAGTTTTAGAGTCAATGTTGTACCCAACAGATAAATAATTATTTCAACTTTTGTATGAGAACAATTCCTCTATGTGGATGTTCTCAAGTAATGGATCCATTTTGCAATAATATGTATATTTTCTTTTAGCTTTGCCATTATAACCTCATTCACAGTCACATGCACAATTATTAGCTTCAGGGAATAGAGCAGAGTCAATTTGACAGGATCCACAATAACTTAATTTTATTACTGTAAATGGGGGTTTCTGTACTCTTCAAGAGTATTAGCTCTTCCAGAGCATAAATATATGATCTTCTAGATCATAGTAAAGATTGCGTTCTTTGGGAACATAATCAAATTTATGCTCTTCTGGAGCGTATTAACCTTTTTCTCATTTTGAGATTGTACTATCACATTTTATGTGAAATAGTTGACATCCACACATATAACTCTCCCCCTTGGATGTCAACTTGCATTGTCTTCAAGACTAATGCCTGAGCCATTATTCTAGAAACGATTATAAAAGACTGTAAAGTAAATAAAATAAAATTAAATAAAACTGAATAGAAAATAAAATTATTCAATATATATTGGCTTGTACCTTCAGGGTAAGTAATATAAGAACAGTATCCATCTTCGTGATGGTCATACAATATCCATCTTTGTGATGGTCATACAATATCCATCTTCTTGATGGTTATACAATATTTCTTTAAAGGATCTGCAGGATCTTTTTGGTAGTAAGACATCCGGTCTTCGCCATATTTTGCTTTTATTTCCTCTGTTATTGAGTCTTCCAGACTATTTGTATTTAAATGCATTTCAGTGCCCATAACAAATTTCTTCCAGAAATTTTAAGGGCCGCGAAAAACTAATCACATAATTCCAAAAAAAATAAATAAAAGACATAATAAAAATAAATAAACATGGGCCTTTTATTGATTAGCCCAATTAAAAATAGATAACCGAAAGATAAATATGATGGGCCTTGTACGAGCCCAAGCAAAACGTAAATGAAATTAAAGCGAGAAATTAAATGCAATGGGCCTTTTAATAGCCCAAATTTAAATAAAAAAATATAAAAATATGCTTACTCGATAGAGGGCGGCTTAGCCGGCCAACAAATGAAACAAGGCGGCTTTGCCGGCCAACAAAGAGATAAGGCGGTTTAGCCGGCCAACAAATAGATAAGGCGGCTTAGCCGGCCAATATTGAATTCTAAGTAAAGCATAATAATAGAGGGTATATACGCTTACTCGATAAATCTTTCAGCAGTATAAATTCTCCCCCTCTTTATTCTTTCTTTTTTTTCTTTTTTTTTTCTTTTTTTTTCTCTTTTTTCCTTTTTTTTTTCCTTCTTTTTCTCTTTTTTTTTGTTTTTTGTTTTTGGGCTGTGAACAGTATCGGCCCAGTCCTTTTTTTTTTTGGAACATGGGATGGGCTTGAACAGTACCAGCCCAGGCCCGTGTACAGTACCACACCAGGCTTGTGCAGGAGGCCCGAGCCGGCAGCCCAAACGCCCAGCCCAGAACCAACCCGCGCAGCCCAAACGCCCAGCCCAGAACCAACCCACGGCCCATATCCATGACCCGGCCAAAACCGGGTCCTCTTCTTCACTACACGGGCCGACCCGCCTGCAGATGCTCACCTTGTCGTGAGCTGTAGTGGCGCCGCAACGGGACGGCGGCAACGGGGGGCGACTTGGATGGGAGCTGGAATGGCGCAGCTGGCAGCAGTGCGAGGAGAAGAGGCGTCGTCGGGCTGTGGGGTCGTCGGCTGCAGGGTCGTCTCGGCCTGATTTTGCGTGGCGGGAGGGAGAGTCGTTGTCGAGCGGCGCAACTCTACAGCTGCGGCATTGCTGGCAGCAGAGGAGGCGCGAGCATCGCTGGAGGCAGTGGGAGGCGTCGGCCGTCACAAGCAGGGAAGGCAGACCCGAAAGGATCCGCGGGTCCTCATCGGGTCGTCGCCTCTTGACGGCGTGTCGGGGGCCGAAAACGGGAGGAAGAAGAGTTGTTCAGTCGGCGGCGGCACAAGGAAGACGATGGCGGCGGTGAGTTGAGAGGCGGCTCTGATCGCCTTGGTATGAACAGTAACCCGAGGAGGAAGGTGCCTAACTGTTCATCGTTTTTGGTTTCGTTTTTGTTTACTCTTCTCCTTTGTTTTTCTGCATATTTTTTTTTTACACTGGTTTTCTTCAAGCTCGGGTAGAGATCGTTCGTGCTGATAACGTGTTATAAATATAGTTTTGATGCAGTGTAATATTTTCTGTGATAGAGAAGAAGCTAAGGAAGAAGAGGAAGAAGACGATGAAGCAATCAGGTGAAGAGCAGATGGCTTTTGTTATTATCAGTTCATCACCTCATTTTTCATTCACTCAATATATATAGAAAATACAGATAGGGTAGGTACCACATGACATTCACGTGGTTATTTTATAACACTTCTTAAGTTTTATGCGTGTTTCTGGGTTAAGTTAACCAGGCTTTGTGCAATTGTGACGGGTTAAAAGTATTTTTGGTATCTATACTCATCTCGATAATAAAATTTGGCATTTGTCCTGATTTCTCATAAATTTTTGGTATTTGTACATCTCAATTTTCATTAAATTTGGTATTTGTACGCCATTTGTGGGTCCTACTTCACTCGAGTTCCCCAAATCTTACTCGAATCTTCTAAAAAATAATTCGTTCCCATTATAAATGGGTGGACACCTTGCTAAACACCCCAAGTACCCAACACATCTGGAATCACCCAAATTAAATAAATACCTAAATAAAAAACCAAAAAAGGAGAGAAATCGAAAACCTCCCCAAATGGATAATCCAAAAACTCTCTGTTCCAAACTCTGAAACCTAAGAAAATAAACACAATCTAATCCCCCTACTAATCTGAGTTAAAAAAAAGGATAAAAAGAAAAATTTATATTCCTGACTTTGGAACGGAAGGAAATAAACAAGTAAACTCCAAAAGCCAAACACAAGTTAATCCCACATACTAATCTAGGTTTAAAATAAAAAAAGAAAAAAAAAATTTAGTACCAATCAACCTCCATCTCCTTCTTTGTCTTCTTCCTCCCCATTTCTTTCCACGCCACCACTTCCATCAGTTATAGTATCACCGCCCGCATCCTCTATCATTATCGCTTATGAGTTGTTGACCTCACCGCTCTCTGTTGGAGGTCTTCAGTCCGTCCTGTCGTTGTGTGAAAGTGGGGTTGTGGTCAGAGCTCGACCTCACATGCCATCGTCATCTCAAACTGGTACCATTGCCTTCCTCCTTGCATTCGTGTCATTCCTCTTCCCTTTATCTCAATCGATTTATTGATAGATGCTAAGGCTGAGACCTAGCTTAGGCAATTTCATCGACGAGGTAAGCTCGACCTCACCACCACTCTATGCTCCGAACTCTCCTCTGTCTTGACGATGGTGGACAATTGAAGGCATAGTTGAGTTGAGTCCGACATTGCCACGTGTAGCCACACGAATTTGGTGAGGTGCTTGGCAAGGTATTGACCTTTTCCTAATAGGAATAAATGGTTTTTTGCGGATTTGGGTAAGAATTGGGGAACCAGATGGCCTGTCTCCAGCAACATCCAAACTACCAAAAATACCAAATTTAATGAAAGTTGAGATGTACAAATACTAAAATTCATAAAAAATCAGTATTGTTATAAAAAGATTTTTTAGAATTTAATAATGGAGAGGAAGAAGATGAAGAAACAAAGAGAAGAATGACTCGTGGAAGATGAGCTTCGGCTCATTCAATTTCTTCTTATTATTTCATTGTATATATAGGCACAGAATACAGATAGGTAGTTAAACGACATTCATCACGTTTTAAAATGTTTATTTTATAACACTCCCCCTTGAATGTCGTTGTATTGTAGATAGAATATGCTTTTGGAATAACTGCCTCGTTAAAAACCTTACCAAAAAAAAACCCAGTAGGATAAGAACTTGGTGAAGGAAAAAAGAGTGCAGTGCGTATTCTACTCCCCCTCATTTTGGCCTCTCTTAATTTCTTGATGTCGTTGCGTGCCAATTATCCTTGTCAACTTCTGGTAACATGTGCCTTGTCCGATCACTTTTGATACATCATTACTTTAAATTGGACAATGTAGGCAGTATTATCTTCATAATTTGTTGTTGGAGCATCTTTCTCTTCATCTTGCTTTTGTAGTCCCGATGATATAACAATTTTATGTATAAAGTTGTAGCAGATGTCCGTCTGTGCTTTATGTGGAACAAATAAAGGACCTGCATCTGCAAAACCAATTATAATTTCTTCAGGTTTACAGGGTTAACATAATACCTCATCTGTTATACCCCAAAGATAAGATCAAAGTTACATCTTGCCAATAGGCTCAAAGCATAAGCTTCAGGCTTCATGTTACTAGCAAAATGAATTGCACTATGATATGGTACTTCAGGACCAACCTAATTTCTTTATGAGATCTTTCATCTCAAATTCTTTCTGAAAACATAGCACGACATTTGGAAGCTTCTTCAGGAGTTCCAATAATATTTAAACACAAAAATTGCACATATAAATATGAGACATTAACATAAGCAATAATAAATTCATGCATGTACTTTATACTATGCATACTTAAAATGATTTAAATCATGTTAAAATCAATTTAGTTTAATTTTTGTATATTCCCGAGAATTAGTTGCTTCAAGCAACTTGAATCCTTCAGGGATTCTTATGCATATATCATGACTTATGGATCCATAGAAATAGGTTGTAATAGCATCTATTTGATGCATTACTAATTCTTTTCACATTATGCCAGACTTATCAAAAATAATTGCATCCACCACAGGGGAGTATATCTCCTTACAATTAATACCAAGTCGTTTGGGTAAAACTTTGTGCGATGAGCCGTGCTTTGTATCTCTCTATTATAATTTCCTTTTCGCACAAATACCCATTTTCTATCGACTGGTTCCACACCATCTGGTGTACGGACTACAGGTCCGAAAAATATCTTGCTTCACAAGCGAGTCCAACACAGCCTTAATTATATCTCTATTTTGGCCAATAATACTGCGCCTACATTCATCAATGTAGGTTCATGATCCTCTCTCTTTTTTTTTATTCAGTGCTATATTTAAAATAAAACAAGTATTCCGTCGACGGTTATTTCACGTCGGTTCCATCTTTTTCCTGACACTGTAATTGAGATCTCATCATTTTCATTTATTTCAGGTACCTGTGTTACTTCTGGAATTTTATCAATAGTGTCAGGAATCTTTTCTGGAGGATTTTCCTCTTTTTGAGGACTTTTAATTTGAACCTCTACTGGAGGTCTTATTTTCTCACTAGGGCCATCTTATCTCTTTGCTCATTTCTCTATCGAGAATTTTGTTTTCTTTTGGAATCGAGTATATTCTACGCTTCTAGCGTACTTTGGATTCATTTGCATACTATACTTGTTCTTCTGGAACATTAATCTGAACAGGAGCATTTGCAGCTGGTATATAAGATTTGGTCACTTTATGAGTCTGGCAATTTCATGTCAATTTCCTGCAAATGAATCATCTTTTGAACTTCAGGTTCACACTAATTTGTTTGAGGATCAACAATCATACATTGATAATGTATTTCAATAATATCTTGATCCAGCTGCTTATTTTCTCCCCCTGAAGTTTGGGTAAACTCTTTCAATAAACAAATCTCCAATAATTAGTCAATGGTTTCAATTACTTTGTAATTGATGGAGATTTTTATACCCAATATCTATTCCCAATCTTCTCTAAGGACCAGCTTTACTATGCTGTGGTGGAGCATTATATATTGTATAACCAACGGTCCGAAGATGGGAGTTACTAGATTCGTGACCATGAACCAAATAAATGGGGAGACCTTATGATAACTTGTTGGCTTGATGCACACAAGTGCTGCTGCATGTAAAATACCATTTTCTCAAACAGTCATATTTCATTAACAATGGTCCTGCAATCAATTGTCAATATTCCCCCAGATCTGTTTGGGTTTATTTCCAATGATATACATTATCCATTGAAGAAATATACCAGCATTATCTAGACATATAGTCTAATAACATAAGTAGGGATCTGTACCCGCAAGTGACTTAATCATTAAAATAAGTGCGCACAATGCCAACTTGCGTCACACAATGGACCATCTAGTCGATGCATCATAAAAATTATCTAGATGGTCAGCACGGCGGATTTATCAGTCCGCATTCATGTCCCTGAATTATTTCCAAACTTGCTGGTGACTCTAGGCCAATCTTATCTTAGGAAGGCCGTATAATTAATTTCGCAGCAAACAAACACGTGGAAATTCATTGATTGTAAAACTTCTGGTTTTTCAATGGATGACCAAATAAATTTCATGCATCATTATTGACCCGGGATGGCCCAACCGGTCATGCCAAATAATAAGTCCATGTACCAACTTCAAGTTGGTGCCAGCTTCAGGCTGGATATGATAACTTAGGAAAATTATTTACCAGCTTCTGGCTAGTGCATTCCAGCTTCTGGCTGGATATGGTAAGTTTCTATTACTTGAATATTTATATAGCACAATCTTCAAAATAATGCTAGTAAACTTTCCACAACTTGCTTGTTAGTTGCAGTAATAGCTTTTTAATATAGAGATATTCAGCATCTCATTCATATATCGTCTCAATACAATATTTGCTCAAAAAATAAGAGAGTGCAACGGCATTCACATATAGTTTTCCACATTTAATAACACTCCCCCTTGAATGCCGTTGCACTTTGGGTAGGAGAAATTTTACTCTTCAGGAGTATAATAAAATCCATGCTCCGGAACATGCTATTCTATAATAAAACTTGTGCTCTTCTAGAGCTTAAATATGTGTTCTTCAAGAGCATAGTAAAACTTGTGCTTTCCGGAGCATAATAAATACTTTTCCAAAGTATAGTGCAAGTTATGCTCTTCTGGAGCTTATATACTCTTCCAGAGTGTAGTAAACTTATGCTCTTCAAGAGCATATTAATCTTCTTCTCCTTTGTTGTACTATCATATGTTACACATGACATATTCTGTTCGAGTTTTAGAGTCAATGGTGTACACAACAGATAAATAATTATTTCAACTTATGCATGAGAACAATTCCTCTATGTGAATGTTCTCCTGTAATGGATCCTTTATGCAATAAAAATATGCATGTTTTCCCTTAGCCTTGTCATTGTCATAACCTTCATGGTCATAATAGTTAGAATAATTTTATCCTCTTTCCACGACAACAAGCACAATCATAATCATGCTGTCTCATTCACTTCAGGGAATGGAGCAGAATCGATTTGATAGGATCCGTAACAATTTCCTTTGTTACAGTAAATAAGAATATTTTATACTTTTCAAGAGTATATGCTCTTCCAGAGCATAAATATATGATCTTCTAGATCATAGTAAAGCTTGCGTTTTTCGGGAACATATTCAAACTTATGCTCTTCTGGAGCGTATTAACCTTTTTCTCATTTTGAGATTTTACTATCACATGTTATGTGAAATAGTTGACATCCACACATATAATTCTCCCCTTTGGATGAAACGACCGTGTCCCAATTTATTAATATAAGTTATAATTTAATTATGGATTGACCAAATTGCCCTTATCATTCCCGGGACACGCGTATCCCAAAATAACCATTAAAGGAGGTATAACATGTGAAGTGACCAAAATGCCCTTCAACCCGGGATACAATATCAACAAAAAAATCAATGAACATTTATACAACAAATTACACAACAACGAGTATGCAGCGGAAGACTAAACATGTGAAACATATATGCAGTGAACTCTATGGATCCGACCCGAGGAGAGGAAAGCACCGCCACCTGCTGATATGCACTTCTGATCACCGATCAGCTAACCTGTATAAAACTGTGAGGGGGTGAGACCAACCACTGTCTCACCGCAGACAAATAAACCAATAATATACAAAACAAATCAACTACAAATACACCGGTTCAGGCAACAGCAAACACAGAGCACAAACAAGTCTCAATACACACACAAGTCATTACCAGACTTCAACCACAACTTATCATTCCTTATCTTATTTTCTTTGTTATTAGGTTTAAATATTTTATTAGGGCCCTCTACTGTGTGCGTCGAGCTCGGTCCCGTCTCATGAGACAACCAGGCACGAAGCCCAAATAAACCAGGCACGAAGCCCAAACATATCCAGAGAGAGAGACAGAGAGAAAGAGGGAGGTAGAAAGGGGGAGATAGAAAGAGGGAGGTAGAACCGGCCATCACAGGCCCACATGCTAACCCGCATGCCATCCCGAGGGGTATTACTTCCCGCTCGAACCAACCGGTCAACAGCCCCACAGTAGACTTATTATTGTATGTTATTCAATTACGCTTAAGGGATTGTACCATACGTTAAGATTCAACAGTGTTGTGTGGAATTTAATATCTTATTCACAAGTCCGGGCCTCCAGCCCACAGTCCACCACACAAACACAAATCCTTAAATCATGTTATTTAGCATAACAAACAAACATGCTCAACTGGCATACCATATTACACCGGCACACATTTCACTTAATCAAGCATATCGCATCAAAGATATCATCAATATATACACTTTGCAATTAACAACATCAGCACATCAAGCAAGCATGCAT
Organism: Turnera subulata; assembly: GCA_028386065.3. Lineage (NCBI taxonomy): Eukaryota > Viridiplantae > Streptophyta > Magnoliopsida > Malpighiales > Passifloraceae > Turnera > Turnera subulata. The sequence goes on along the minus strand of JAKUCV010006736.1, from coordinate 7,249 downwards.
ACAGCATTCAAGACCAACAAATAATACCACATTACATACCAAGTCAATTATCCGGGCATTGTAGGCAGTAATGCATACAAAGGTTTATAAGTCCTCACCTTGGCCATCATAATAGTCTCGAAAGCCGAAGCCTGTTCCGCCTCAAAATATCCGTGGAACGCCGAAACAAAAACCCGAGCCTTCGCCGGAATATTCCCGAGCCTCGTCGGAAAATTCCCGAGCCTTCGCCAGATTCCGGTGAACTCGCCGGAAAACACCCAAAACCGGAAATTCACACAAATCCGCCGAAACGTCCACTGCCCGAAACCAAATCCGAGCCCGACAACACCCACGCAACCTGCAGCCCTTCACTGCCCGTCACACAACCACCGACAACCCAAACCGAAGCCCCTCCGGCCCTCGTCACAGCTCCTCCGTGAGCAGCTCCCCCTTGCACAGGTGCGGCGGCGGCGGCCCACGAAGTAGGAAGAAAGAATCGACGGCGTGGGCTTAAAGGTAGGAGAAGAGGAGAATGGAGGGAGAGAGAACGAGAGGAGAAGGAAGACGGAAAGAGAAGAGGGAGAGAAAAAGAAGAAGAGGAAGGAAGGTAGGAGGAGGCGGCGGGTTGGATGAGAAGAGAAGAAGAAGAAAGAAAGAAAAGAAAAGAGAAAAGGAGAAAAGAAAAAGAAGGAGAGGGGAAGTGGCAGCTAGGGTTTGGCCGCCCCTAGTGGACGACATGGCGCGGTCAACCCCCCTGGTCAACGCGGTTTGATGTTTTTTTTTTTTTAAAAAACAGTCCCAAAACGACGTAGTTTCATAGTACCCTCCATTAATCTTCGCGTTTCACCCCGTTCTCGGATCCGTTTCCAACGGAACTCGAACCATGAACGACACCCACTTAAAATTGACATTTCCAAGGCATAGTAATTTATTTCCTCGACTAAAACTCAAAAATTCCTCATGGGTAAAATTGGAAATAAAAATTTCGAAAATTCCGAAAAAAATCAATTAACGAAATTTGGGGCGTTACAGTTCTACCCCACTTAACAAAATTTCGTCCTCGAAATTTCAAGAGAAGTCAAGCAACCAAGTGCTTAACTGACACAAACAGTGTCATCCGGTATCAAAATACCGTTGGCCAAAACTACCAAGTAGAACCATCATGTCCATCAAATACATTTCCAAGCAAGAACTCCAATATACCCAAGTCAATCATCGACTTAATCTAACATGATCAATAGATCATAAGATCAAAGCTCTAAACAAAGAATCCTATCCAATCATAATCAACAATATTTACACCAATATCCATAAACCGTTTCATTTATCATCAATCAACCAAGAACATATCCAATCTTTTAGCCCACTACACATATCCTCTAACACAAAACCCCAAGTTGTTACCTAAGTAACAAGATCATCACTCCCATTGCGAATACCTCAAGACCAAAAATCCATAATCTATCACATTTACCTAAGTAACAAGATCATCACTCCCATTGTGAATACCTCAAGACCAAAAATCCATAATCTATCACATGTTTCGAACCTCAGGCATTTCCTTTATCACACACCCATTCAGCCAAAATCGTATATAACCTTGACCAAACCTTAGGCACTAGAAACCGAACATTACCGAAAAATCATACTTATAATTCTATACCCTGGATCCCTTAAGACCTAAACATCCCTACATACTCATATTTATGAATCTATCTCTCGAACCATATCCACCACGATCATCATAATGATTTTGATAAAGAACCTAAAACATCAATGTATATCTCATGACGTAACTTAACAAACTAGCAACTAAATCACAGTACTCGAGATCACCTCAAAAGAATCAAAACTCAATATGAACATACCACCATCATCCTACTTCCAACACATGGACTATAACCTCAACAGAAATTCATGATCAAAACCTTTTTATCGCAATCACCATTAATATCCCCAAACTCATCAAAGTTTAGTACCTCAAGTATCATTAAAAGATTTTTCCCCAAATATACCATTAGATCAATCCTCAAATTAGTTCAAGAAATCATCTCGCACTCCGAACAAGATCTAGCCATAAAATAATTCCACAAGTAACTACAATTCCTCACGTTTATATAATCAAACCACGAATAACTTGATCACCAAGATCACAAGAATCAAATCTACAAGTATCACATAAGATCATCTCCTAACAGACTTAACACCCGAAAACAAATTGATGGTTCTTACTTGTATTGGCCAGTTCGTCATAGACAAGGAACATAAACCAAGATTCAAGAGTCTACACCGACTCTAATAGATCAGTGGATAAACCACAAAATAATCTTTACTACAGCCTAAGCTGTAAAGGTAAGCATATCATTTACACAATAATACCGGGTCACTCCGACCCTCAGCAGGTGCGTGTCCTCCACCGGATCCATAGTACGACTCACTATATGAATGCATATGACTATGCAACAGACAACACAGAAAGGAGCAGACTCATGCACATAAGAGCACAAAAACGTATTCACACATCCCAAAGGATCTACAGCCTGCTCCGCTACCAACTGAAACGCCCGTGTCCCAATTTATTAATATAAGTTATAAATTAATTATAGATTGACCAAATTGCCCTTATCATTCCCGGGACACCCGTATCCCAAATCATCCATTAAAGAATGTATAGCATGTGAAGTGACCAAAATGCCCTTCTCCCCGGGATACAATATCAACAACATAATCAATGAACAATTATACAACAAATTACACAACAACGAGTATGCAGCGGAAGACTATACATATGATAACATGTATGCAGTGAACTCTATGGATCCGACCCGAGGAGAGGAAAGCACCGCCACCTGCTGATATGCACCACTGCTCAATGAGCAGTTAACCTTAAAAAGACTGTGAGGGGGTGAGACCAACCACTGTCTCACCGCAAACAAATAAACCATAGTATACAACTACAAATCAACCACAAATACACCGGCATTAAGCAATAGCAATCACAGTGCACAAACAAGTCACAATACACAACACAAGTCATCATCAGACTTCAAACCATCACTTATCATTACTTATATTATTATCTTTGTTATTAGGTTTAAATATTTTATTAGGGCCCTCTACTGTGTGCGTCGAGCTCGGTCCCGTCTGATCAGACAACCAGGCACGAAGCCCAAATAAACCAGGCACGAAGCCCAAATAAACCAGGCACGAAGCCCAACATATCCATAGAGAGAGAGAGAGAGACAGAGAGAAAGAGGGAGGTAGAAAGGGGGAGATAGAAAGAGGGAGGTAGAACCGGCCATCACAGGCCCACATGCTAACCCGCATGCCATCCCGAGGGGTATTACTTCCCGCTCGAACCAACCGGTCAACAGCCCCACAGTAGACTTATTATTGTATGTTATTCAATTACGCTTAAGGGATTGTACCATACGTTAAGATTCAACAGTGTTGTGTGGAATTTAATATCTTATTCACAAGTCCGGGCCTCCAGCCCACAGTCCACCACACAAACACAAATCCTTAAATCATGTTATTTAGCATAACAAACAAACATGCTCAACTGGCATAACATATTACACCGGCACACATTTCACTTAATCAGGCATACCGCATCAAAGATATCATCAATATATACACTTTGCAATTAACAACATCAGCACATCAAGCAAGCATGCATACAGCATTCAAGACCAACAAATAATACCACATTATATACCAAGTCAATTATCCGAGCATTGTAGGCAGTAATGCATACAAAGGTTTATAAGTCCTCACCTTGGCCATCATAATAGTCTCGAAAGCCGAAGCCTGTTCCGCCTCAAAATATCCGTGGAACGCCGAAACAAAAACCCGAGCCTTCGCCGGAATATTCCCGAGCCTCGTCGGAAAATTCCCGAGCCTTCGCCGGATTCCAGTGAACTCGCCGGAAAACACCCAAAACCGGAAATTCACACAAATCCGCCGAAACGTCCACTGCCCGAAACCAAATCCGAGCCCGACAACACCCACGCAACCTGAGCCCTTCACTGCCCGTCACACAACCACCGACAACCCAAACCGAAGCCCCTCCGGCCCTCGTCACAGCTCCTCCGTGAGCAGCTCCCCCTTGCACAGGTGCGGCGGCGGCGGCCCACGAAGTAGGAAGAAAGAATCGACGGCGTGGGCTTAAAGGTAGGAGAAGAGGAGAATGGAGGGAGAGAGAACGAGAGGAGAAGGAAGACGGAAAGAGAAGAGGGAGAGAAAAAGAAGAATAGGAAGGAAGGTAGGAGGAGGCGGCGGGTTGGATGAGAAGAGAAGAAGAAGAAAGAAAGAAAAGAAAAGAGAAAAGGAGAAAAGAAAAAGAAGGAGAGGGGAAGTGGCAGCTAGGGTTTGGCCGCCCCTAGTGGACGACATGTCGTTCCACTAGGCGCGGTCAACCCTCCTGGTCAACGCGGTTTGGTGTTTTTTTTTTTTCAAAAACAGTCCCAAAACGACGTAGTTTCATAGTACCCTCCATTAATCTTCGCGTTTCACCCCGTTCTCGGATCCGTTTCCAACGGAACTCGAACCATGAACGACACCCACTTAAAATTGACATTTCCAAGGCATAGTAATTTATTTCCTCGACTAAAACTCAAAAATTCCTCAAGGGTAAAATTGGAAATAAAAATTTCGAAAATTCCGAAAAAAATCAATTAACGAAATTCGGGGCGTTACATTGGATGTCAACTTGCATTGTCTTCAAGACAAATGCCTGAGCCATTATTCGAGAAATGATAATTTCATGTTCATATTAAAAATTAAGCAGTAATGAAGATAAACATAATGTAATAAATATAACAAAAATGATAAAGGTAAACATAAAAATAAAATCAATCAATATATATTAACTTGCACCTTCAGAGTAAATAAGAATAATATCTTTTTTTTGTCGAAAAGAATAATATCTTAACATTATGGTCATCATCTTGACCAAATATGGTTTCATCAATATTACATTTGTCCTTCAGGGACAGTTGATAACTATTTACTAGATTGCTTGTTATAAGGCCTGTTTGTGACCAATTGAAAGTTCATAATCATGACCACAATTATCATGTACAATCGCAATTGCTTCAGCTGTATACACTTGTAATAAAATTTTGGGAGAATATTCATCTTCTGGTGGTCATATTTTTTCTCCCATTTTTCAAAGATCTGCATGATCTTTTTATAGTAAGGCTTTCAGTCTTTTTGCCTCATTTTCCTTTTATTGAGTCTTCTAGACTCTTTCATTTAGTCTTCCAGACTATTATCATTTAAATGCATTTCAGCATTTAATGCCCATGATAAATTTCTTCCGGAAATTTTGAGGGCCTCAAATTCAAGTAACATAATTAAATAAATAAAGATTTAATTAAAATAAATATGGGCCTTTTATTAATCAGCCCAATTAAAATAAATAACAGAAAAATTTAAAAGTGACGGGCCTTGTACGAGCCCAAGCAAAACATAAAATTAAAGGCGAGAAATTTAAATGCAATGGGCATTTTTAATAGCCCAATCGTAATTTAAATAAAAATATAAAATATGCTTACTCGATAAATCTTTCAGCAATAATATATAATATATCATACTGATACATGGGCCTTTTAATAGTCCAATCGTAATTTAAAAAAATGTAAAATATGCTTACTCGATAAATCTTTCAGCAATAATATATAATATATCATACTAATACCCGGTTACTATTCTGGTATATATATTTTGATAATTTCGCTTTCATTATTTTCATGATAATAATTATTGTTTACCCAAATTATATTTTTCCAGAATTATATTTTTTCTTTTTCTTTTTCTCCTTTTTTTTTAATTTTTTTCTAGACTGGGCTATGTACAGTACCAGTCCAGGCCTTGCGCAGTGCCAAGCCCAGTTCAGGTGCAGGCCTGTGCAGAGGCCCGAACTAGTCGGCCCAACACTCGAGCCCACAACCTTTTTCCACGAGCCCACTCATAGAAGAATAAGGACAAAGAATGAAGCTATTAGCAACTCCTTAACTCATTAACTCAGGAACTCAGTAGCTACTTAACTCATAGAAGGTCGATCCCTTACTCCATTCATTGTCATGAATGGCGGGATCGCTAGGCAAACAACTTCTTGGAACGCTCGGTCTTCCTTTGAGGAAGCCCTCACTCTCTTTCAGCTCAAGAAGACTGGCATTGCATTCTTTTTATGTGAAAAACAAGGAAGAATCTTGGTCTTGTGACCCGGAATCAAACGGGTCATCTTCTTCATAAAACGGGCCGACCCACCTCATAAACTCACGTCACCGTGAGCTGCAGCGGCGGCGCGACGCGGAAAAAGGGAGCGGCATCACGTCGTGGGGAGGACTAAGGTGGTGGCGCTGGCTGCAGACGGTGGAAGGCGCGGTTTCGTGCTTTGACCCGGGACCCTCACGGGTTCTGATAGCGTGAAACACCCGTGTCCCAATTTACAAATAAAATACTTAAATGAAGGGAAATTACCAAAGTACCCCTGAAACTCGGGACACAAAAATCAATGTCAAAACAATATCCAAATTCTCAATAAAACGAGATGTCAAGAAAAACATAACAATCCGGCTTAGCAAGCCTCAAATCAAACCCGGCATCCTGCCGAAACATTATCAATAGTAAATCCCGGCAATCAGCCGATAAAATAATCCAAAATCAAAAGTGACATCCCAATATAAATCCAATACAGCGGAAGAAATAAATGGAATAAAAAATAAGAGTAACAAAATAGTATGCATGCCGACACTATGGATCCAACCGGGAGAACAAGCACGGCTACCTGCTGGGATGTCCACGTCCGTACTCCGGAAAAAGAGAAGGTGTCTGCACGCTATCTAAAGTCTGAAAAACAACGTTGGCGATTATGTGAGTCGCCTACTCAGTGAGCAGTATATATCTAATTATGAGAGTGTGCAGATCAGGTCCGAAGGGAAAGCAGAGTAACAAGACATGCAAGCAACATACAACAATCAGTACTAACATGCCAACACTATCAACAAACAATTCATTATCCTCCATCAGTTATGTGTTAAGTTTTCTTATTACTTTTTATTGTTCAGGGCCCCCTACTGTGTGCGTCGAGCTCGGTCCCGTCTCATGAGACAACCAGGCATAAGCCCATATAAAAACCAGGCACGAAGCCCAACATATCCATAGAGAGAGAGAGAGAGAGTGAGACAGAGAGAAAGAGGGAGGTAGAAAGGGGGAGGTAGAAGGAGGGAGGTAGAAACCGGTCATCACAGACCCACATGCAAAT